>CAUYLG010010656.1:0-33823 GCA_963573385.1 Cacajao melanocephalus | reverse complement strand
TTGTTAAACACAATTATTGGCATAATAGAGGTTTTTAATACCCATTTTTAGACTGCATTCTAGCCTGGGCAGTAGAACAAGAATCCGGTTCTCTCTCCCTCTTTTTCTTCCTCTTTCTTTCTCTCGTACATTCTTTTTTTTTCTTTCTTTCACTCTCACTTTCTTTCCTCTCTTTTTCTTTCTTTCAAAAAAAAAAAAAAAAAAAACAAATGGCCCGTACTCCTCGACAGCTGGACCATGGTGGCCAGATGGTTGGTCAAACATGAGATGTTTCTCTCTGGATGTTTTTAGATGAGATTGACATTTAAGTCAGTAGATTCTGAGTAAAGCGGATTGCCCTCCATCATGTGGGAGGACCTTCTCCCATCAGTTAAAGCCCTTAGTAGAGCAAAGACTGACCTCCTCACAGAAAGAAGGAATTCTCCCAGCAGACTGCCATTGGATTCAAATTCCCACTCTTCTCTGAGTTTCCAGCCTGCCCCATCACACCTTGAACTTGGCCAAGCCTCCACTCCACTATCATGTGTGCCAATTCCTTATGATCCATCTGTCTATACACACATCCTGTTGGCCGAGCACCCTAACTGATTTGGCGGTCCTTTCTGCTCCTCAAATCCAATGTGCCTTATTTTAAAATATTATCTCCCCATCTTTTCTGTTCTCATGGCCAAGTTCTCTGTGTCAAGTATTTGCAAGGAAATAATATCCAGAAACCTAATAAATCTGTCACCTTAAAAGATCACAGAGCAGGAGTAGCATACCAGAAGAGCCAGGCAGAATAAAATGTGTTGCCTTTTCTTCAGGTAAGATCTTACTGTACTTTGCTATCTGCTGCAACATATCAGGCACCTCTTTTAGTAGCTGTTGATGAACAGGGCAAAAAATATGATGTCAAAGGCTTATTGCTGAAGTTGACAACTTTTTTCTTATTCAAATTAATTAACTCAAATTAACTGAAATTTTATTCAAATTAATTTGAGTATTCAGTTTTGTATTTGGTCATAGGACAGAACTTTTTACTTTCCTTCATCCTCCCCAACTCCCAGCAATTTTGCTCTCCTGCTCCATAATGAAGTTGAGTTAACAGATAGGGCCTTGGGAATGCAACTCAGCACCCGCCTCCCTTTTTCAGTATAATAACATATTTTAAGCTTAACACACAAGTAAACTGCTAAGAGGGGGCCATTTTTTACAACATGAAGGCCCACTTGCCTTGTAGATGCCTCATATCAAGGACTACAGCTCTCCTCTCACACCATCAGGAGGAAAACTGAATGACTGTCCACATAGAGGAGAAGCTGCAAAAAGGACCCTGGGCAAGGAGGTGAGAACGGGCCAAGGAACTGGAGAGCTCTTAGCACAGTGTGGAGCCCCAGGGGCCTCCTTATGAAGACCATGTGCTTGGAAAATATGGATGGGATGAATTCAAGACAGAGGGGAGCCACTCCCAAACCACTGTGGACTCTGGGCTGAAAGTTGTATGTTCCCATGAAGTAAAGAAGTGTTTGGACTTTGGGTGCCTTGACTTTGGCTTGTGATAAAGATCTAGGCTATACTTTGTTAAAGAAACACCAACATTGCATTAAGAAAGCCAAAGTGTTTTACCTCTCCCCCATCTTGTGAGGTGAAGGTGAGCCACGGACCATGGAGAAAGCTTGCAGGCCTGCAGTTCGTGGAATTTGGGAGTCCAGTTGCATGGTTCCATAATTGTCCATGCTCCAGTGGTCCTCCTAGGTTCCCTTTCCTGGGTACAGAGCAAACACTTTTTTATTCTTGTGGAATTCAAGAATAGAATTTCCTTGTAGATATGCAATCACCATTTTTGTACACTGAGGTTCTCATGTTGCAAGTGTCCTTGTGGCAGCCGTGCAAAGTGCTGCAGACTCAGAAATCTAAGTGCACAAGAAGATTTGCTAAGCCTGAGAAGAAAGGCATGTTCCTTGTGGGCTTTGTGTGGGACGGCAGAGACAAATAGCTCCTGCTTTTGCTGAGTCAAAATTTAGCTTAGGATCCAGACAAAAATTACTGAATTAAAAAGTCAGTTCTAGACATTTTATTTAACTCCCACAGCTTTCTTTCTCACAAGCCTAAGACACCACAAGGGAAAATATGACATTCTCATTCTTATTTTTTTTTGAGATGGAGTTTCACTCTTGTTGCCCAGGCTGGAGTGCAATGGCACAATCTCAGCTCACTGCAACCTCTACCTCCTGGATTCAAGTGATTCTCCTGCCTCAGCCTTCCGAGTAGCTGAGATTACAGGTGTGCACCACTGCGCCCAGCTAATTTTTTTTGTATTATTAGTAGAGATGGGGTTTCACCATGTTGGCCAGGCTAGTCTCGAACTCCTGACCTCAGGTGATTCACTCACCTTGGCCTCCTAAAGTGCTGGGATTATAGGTGTGAGCTACCATCCCCAGCTAATATTCTCATTCTTGAACTCTCTTTGTGTCATTCAGTCCTCACTATTCTACATAATTCTTTATGGTATTGTTAATTCATGAAATTGTTTTATTTTTAAAACATAGTCATTTCCGCAAATAGTTAAGTTCTATATGCTGAAAATGGGTATATTCTCAAATACTATATATAATTTCTTGACATAGAGGAGCAGCTAGTTACATACAATTTATGTTTGAACAGATTCATTCATTAGTCTTGTGGTTGCAAGCATCAGAAAGCATTTCCTATTATATAAGTTCACATATTTGGAAATGAGTGAACTTTTTGTGACTTTCAGATTTGTAGTTAATGCTTTGCATTCCCCTAGATTGTTTTATCTTTCCTTGGTTAACTTAATGAGCTGCCTTCCCAGACAAAATGTCTATGAGTCAGTAATGCTTTCACTCAATTTTATATCCAGTTGGAGAAGACATGACTACAAACAGGCAAATGGGTTTTGTTTTGTTTGTTGGTTTGTTTGTTTGAGACAGAGTCTCGCTGTGTCACCAGGCTGGAGTGCAGTGGCACAATCTCAGCTAACGGCAACCTCCACCTCCCAGGTTCAAGCGATTCTCCTGCTTCAGCCTCCTGAGTAGCTGGGATTACAGGCACCTGCCACCAAACCTGGCTAGTTTTTTATATTTTTAGTGCAGACAGGGTTTTACCATGTTGGTCAGGCTGGTTTTGAACTCTTGACTGCAGGTTATCTGCCTGCCTGGGCCTCCCCAAGTGCTGAGATAATAGGTGTGAGCCACCACGCCCAGCCACTGTTGAGTTTTATCAAGATCCTGGCTGGCGGTGTTGGCTCACGCCTGTAATCCCAGTACTGGGAGAGGCACAGGTGGGTGTATCGCTTGAGCTCAGGAGTTCAAGACCAGCCTGGGCAATATAGTGACACCTTGTCTCTACAGAAAAAATACACAAATTAGCCGGGTATGGTAGTGTGCACCTGCAGTCCCAGCTACTCGCGAGGCTGAGGCAGGAGGATGGTTGGAGCCTGGGGGGTTGAGGTTGCAGTGAGCTGAAATTGTGCCATTGCACTCCAGCCTGGACAAGAGGGTGAGACCCTGTCTCAAAAAAAAAAAAAAAGAGAGAGAGAGAGAAAGAAAGACCCTCAGGGGCTAAAGAGCATCTTTAAGATCATCTCTGGGTGGAACACACAGAGCAGAGGCACACAGTCTGGCTGAGAAGGGCATTCCAGAGGGCCACTCCTGCCTGGGGCCTGCCCTGGCCTGTGATCCCTGGTCACCTCCTCCTGGCTCAGGCCAGCTTTACTCCTTTCCTTCACATTTCTGGCCCCACCTGGAAGTGCTCTTGATCCTTCCCATGTGAGTTCGGTGTTGACCCTTGCCCGTCACTGTCACTGCTTCTGGAAGCCTGAGACCGACCACACCTCTTGCTGCAGGCTGCCAGGAGGCTCTTTTAGGCCAAGCCCAAGCACACTGTGCTCCACCAACTCCAGATGAGCAAACACTGATTTTGAAATAGTAAAATTTGCCTACCAAATTAGCAGTGACTTTTAAAGAATGATAATCTATAATAGTCAGTGACTCAGTATTGAAGACACTGTGGTGAGAAGGAAGTCTCCTATATGCTGATGGGGTTTAAATGGAGGCTTTTCTCAAGTGGGATTTGTCTGTATAGATGAGGTCTAGAAGTTCCACACATGGGATCCTACTCCAGGAAATAAATTAAATTTAGGTGTAAGAGCTCGAATGCCTTCGGATGCCAGTGATAGAAAACTCAACTAATGTGACTGCAGCATTCAGACCTTTCTTGCTCATATAAATTTGGTAGTAAGAGGGCCAGGTGTGGTGGCTCACACCTGTAACCTCAGCACTTTGGGAGGCTGAGGCGGGTGGATCACGAGGTCAAGAGATCAAGACCATCCTGGCTAACATGGTGAAACCCTGTCTCTACTAAGCATATAAAAAAATTAGCTGGATGTGGTGGCACCCACCTGTTGTCCCAGCTACTCAGGAGGCTGAGGCAGGAGAATCGCTTGAACCAGGGAGTGGGAGGTTGCAGTGAGCTGAGATTGTGCCACTGCACTCCAGCCTGGCGACAGAGTGAGACTTCATCTCCAAAATAAATAAATAAAAATAAGTTTGGTAGTAAGAAATCCCGGAGTAGTTTTATGTTCCCTTGGTGTAATGAAGAACCTGGGGTCTTTCTTTTCCCACTCTGTCATCCAGAGTTGAAGGGACATGTTGTTTCCCCCTCACGGTGGCAATCACAGCATCCTGTCCTCATATGACAAGGGCCAAATACAAAAGAAGAGAGAGAGGCAAAAGGCCTTCTCCAAAAACACCTTTCCCAGAAGCTTCTAAACACTTTCCTTCACCTTCTGGATGTGAATTATTAACAAAGAGGAGTGAGATCTCCGTGATGGGCTCGGCCATCCAAGGCCCAGTAGGCACATGGCTGCCTGAACGCCATTCGGGTAGCATTAAAAGGAAGGAGGCTAAATTGCTTCTGGGTAAGTGGCCAATGGTGTCTGCCACAAGGAACCAACATTTTCATACGAAGACATTTGATATAGTGTTATTCATAAATATAAAGAAATAGAAACTGTGTGGTTAAGAAATTATGGTACATTTAAGGCTGAGGTGGGAGGATCATTTGAACCCACGAGTTCAAGTCCAGCCTGGGCAACATAGCAAAACTCTGTCTCTAGAAAAAAAAGTAAGAAAGAAAAAATAAATTACAGCCCTTCTATTTGGATAGGGAAACTACTAAAACTAAAAGGGATAGACTCTGGCTTCCAGCCAGGTTGGTCGGACTCCAAACCCACATTCTTAGTTGCTACTACTTCTTTGGATTTAACAAAATCATTAAGTACCATAGAAGAAAAAGCAACAGAAAGCCTTCCAAGATGAGGATCACTTAATAAAAAGCAGTCAGTGTACCACAATACCTCATTCTCTGAGAACTAGGTAGTTGAGGGGTTTCTGACATTCCTATCCCAGCTGTCGCTTTTGAGAGGTTAGCAGACTCTTCTGAGATTCTTTGCCCGATTCCTGCTGTGAGAGCAGAACAGCTGGAAGTTAAAGCCAGTTTAAGTTTCCATGGTTTCTGCCTGCTTTACTGGGTCAATTGTAATAATGTTATTTAAGCACCTAAGCCCCTCAACCAAACTCAGGGTATATGAAAAAGCCTGATCAAAGAAAAGCAGTGTTTGGAGAATTGGGATGATAGTTATATGACTTTCTAACAATAATGGAAGATAATTTTTTAAAATAAAAGATTAAAGGGATTTTTTTTTTTTTTGACAGAGTCTTGCTCTATTGACCAGGCTGAAGTGCAGTGGTGCGATCTTGGTTCACTGCAACCTCAACCTCCCAGGTTCAATCAAATCTCCCACCTCAGCCTCTGGAGTAGCTGGGAATACACACAGGATTACACAAATGATAGCACATTCAACCTGCTGTTCTTCAGTTTTCTGGGTTTTTAACTTAACGTTAAATCTCACAGTTTGTTTCTTATTAGTACATAAAAGTCTCTCATTCTTGTATACTCATTCTTTTATACTTGTAAAAGATGTAACAACATTTCTTTAATCAGTCCTATTGGATATTTAGGATGTTTACAATCTTCTGCCATTTCCAACAAGGCTGCAGAGAATAACTTTATACTGATGATTTTTTGCACACACCTATCTGGATATCCACAGGATAAGCGTCTGAATGGAACTGCATAGTCAGTAGAGATGTACATTTATAACTTGGTCAATATTGCTACATTGCCCTCTGTAAGCAAATATTTTTTATTTTTTCCTGTGACAAGATCTTATCATGGAGGCAAACATTTCTAACATAAAACCTAAAAGTAACTATTGCTTCACACCCTAGCTCACACTGTGTAAGACTTTTTATTTTTGTAAAACTAGTAGGTGAAAAATGATATTTTCTAGTTTTAATTTGTATTTTAAAAATTATATGTGAAATCAAACATTTCCCCATATGTAAAGAAGCCATAGTTTCCTTTCTCTAAACCTACTGTGCATATTCTTTGCTTATTTTTCTTTACTTTTTTTTCTATTTGGTTTTCATATTGATTTCTAGAAGTTCATTATATATTAGAGATAGGATATTTATACTATGAGTAATTGGCAGAAGCCTTGACATATACCAGCTACTCCCAAAATGTGTCCTAAATCAATTTAAATGTTGTAGACATTGTAGCGAATGCACTAAATTAATATTTAAAAGTAATTTTTGCTATAGTGATTGTCATCGAATATTAACACGTGCCATATGTTTGCTGTTGTTACCTATGAAGTGAGTGATGTGATACCTTGTGGGAAAACTAAAACAAAGCGAGAGATACAGCCACCATTCCTGGGCATTTCCTAAAATACTTGTTTCTCATGCATAGAGCCATGCTTTTGAGGCTGTGTAACAGTAAAAGTTTGTGAATCATTGGGGAAATTACTATCTCAAACAACGGACTTGATGGGTGTCATAGCTTGTGTTCCCTAAAAGCAAGTCGGAACTACAAGCCTGGGGCAGCCAGTGTGAGGGAAAAGGCTCAGAAAGAGAAAAGGCAAATGCAAAGTGGTATACTCCTGGGCTGATCACAGTCAGAGCTGGGTTTATGGCCAAGCTAAATGCAAACACTGTACCTCAGAATAGTCAGGACAAAGAGAAAATAATTTATCTGCCAGCTCCCTCCTGCCTCCTATCTCTCATTGGTCAGTTGGTCAATTTCAAGCTCCCTGCACCTGCAGTTCCAGACCTGGCTCTTGGTGCAGCCACTGCGGTAGCAGATCTCAGATCCTGATGTGAGTGATTCAGCTGAGACTGGAGGTGATGGAGGTGCGGGCATTGTGGAAGGAAGAAGGGCATGCTGGACCACAGCCTGTGTGTCAGGGAGGCCAAGATAAGGTGCCAGGCATAGCCAAGATGAGATGACAGGTGTCTTCATTGAGTGAGGAGCTGATGGCCCAGGAGGGCAGGGAGGAGGCACATAGATTGGCCGGCTTTCATAGCTGTGTGGCCAGTGGTGTGTTAGTTTGTGGCTTCCAAGTGTCAGGCCAAGTTGACCGACGGTCATGGGAAGCTCCAGGGTTGGCGTGTGGCAAGACGATGAATCCATGTAGTCCCCAAGGAAGAGGCTGGGTGGATAATCTGTTTCATAGAAAAATGTGCTATTTATGGAAGAGTAGAAATACTTTGACTGACATTCCACAAGCATAAACATGGAGAAATATTTTGAGCTTTCCCCTAAACCTTCCTTCTTGACGATGAAAGAGTTAATTTCTCTGAGTCTTTCCCTGTTTTGGAATGTGACTGACCTGCCTCCAATCATAAGGGTATTTTGGCCCTGTCTTCTCTCTCCATTCCTTTTGAAGAGGAATGTAAGTTACTAGGTAGTTTTCTGGCTCCTTGGAAAGCTTATAGCAGATCACTCTTTAAGAACGGCTGAGCAGTGATTATAATACATCAACAGCATGAAGTATTGCATGGCACTCTGAAAACAAATGAGAAGTGGAAAAAGTTCAAAAGTAATGTGGAAAATATTTCTCAAATGGTCTGACGTGGGGAAAACTAGAACAATGACAGATGGATGCAGTGACTTCAGCTATGCTAAACATGTGAACACGTGACCAACACTGGGTTGGGACTTCAGAGAAGTTAAAATGGCTGTGGAGCATTTGGTCAGATGTGGTGGGATTTGGTGCCATGCCAAGAATAAGTGGTTCCAGGGCCAGAGTGCTCTGAGTTCAAACCTTGCCTCCCACGCTTGTCATTTTGGGAACACAACTCACCTACTCAGAGCCTCAGCTTCCCATTCTTACTTTGTAGATTAAAATGACAGATTAAGTGTGTGACATTTACTAGGCTCAGTAAGCAGTATGGATTATCTTTACTGGAGAAAGATTTTTAAGTATTGTTACAAAGTAGTTATAATAACTTAAAGGCTTAAAAACACTTCTGTTAATAGCAGTACATGATAGGCTGGGCGCGGTGGCTCATGCCTGTAATCCCAGCACTTTGGGAGGCCAGGGCAGGCAGACAACCTGAGGTCAAAGTTCGAGACCAGCCTGACCAATATGATGAAACCCTGCCTCTACTAAAAATACAAAAATTAGCTGGGTGTGGTGGCATGCACCTGTAGTCCCAGCTACTCGGGAGGTTGAGACAGGAGAATTGCTTGAACCTGGGAGGCAGAGGTTGCAGTGAGCTGAGATTGCACCATTGAACTCCAGCCTGGGCAACAAGATTGAAGCTCTGTCTCAATAATAATAATAATAGTACATGTTCATTGTAGAAAGTTTTAGCAATACATAAAAATGAAAAATATAAAAAGTATTTTACTTGTAATCATGCTATCCAGAAATGGCCACAGTTTAACATCTTAGAGTACAGATCTGTGAATCTAGTTCAAGTCCTGGGCCTGCCTGCTGCCCCTTAAGAAGTTACTTAGTGTCCCTGAGACTAAGTTTCCTCCTCTGGAAAATGGGTCCAATAATATCTACTCAAGAGGTTGTGTGAGCACTAAATAATATGATGTTTGTAAAATGCTCAGCCTGGCAGATAACAAATGCTTAAAATGTTGATTACTAATATTAATGATGACACAGAAAAGATACATGAATTCCCTGCTGCTCGTACAAACACCTGCACCATTCATCCCGGAATATACTTTATCTTTCTTTTGATGTTAACAGCTCACCACAAAAATCTGTATGATTCGAACTCAGTCAGGAAGAAGAAGAACTCTAGCAGATATGTGACCAGTTTCTCAAAGAAACAGAATTGCCAACCCATATATTGTTAAGCTTTGTTAAGGCACTGTTGACATATAATAAACTGTTCATATTTAAGTGTACAATTGGATAAGTTTTGACATATGGACCACTTGTGAAAATGTAAGGGAGGCAAAGTATCTTTTCTTTACCCATTCTAGGTTGATGGCAGAGGCCCAATAATAAAAGGCAGACTAGAAAAAAGTGTACCAAATTATTTTTTGTTTTTTTTGAGACGGAGTTTTGCTATTGTTGTCCAGGCTGGAGTGCAGTAGTGCGATCTCAGCTCACTGCAACCTCCACCTCCTGGGTTCAAGTGTTTCTCCTGCCTCAGCCTCCCGAGTAGCTGGGATTACAGGTATATACCACCATGCCCAGCTAATTTTTATATTTTTAGTAGAGACAGGGTTTCACCATGTTGGCTAGGCTGGTCTTGAACTCCTGACCTCAGGTGATGGGATTCAGGACAAACTGCTCCCAAAATATGGCACTGTAACTGCCCAACAGGTTCCCCTTGCCCACTGCCTAGTCAGAGCCAATTTATCAAGACAGGGAATTGCAATAGAGAAAGAATAATTCATGCCTGGGCCTCCTGAAGTACTGGAATTACAGGCATGAGCCACTGCACCTGGCCTTCAATTTATTTCACTTAAGTTTTACATGGCCCAAGAGTCTTCATAAAGAAATGAAGACAGGAAGAGACAGTTAAACTTGCATATTTTTACACTAACTTTGATAAAGAGTGGACAGTCATGGAGGAATATAATTGAACAAAGGTGCGATCTACTGGTGATGAACTTGGGGGAGGTACTTAGCAAGGCCTGTTTGCTCAGATTCTTCTCTGTGACCCCATGATTTCAGAGATAAGGATGTTCCTTTCCTCCAAGTATAGGAAGGGCACCTCTCAAGTGAGCTTCTTGTGACTTGCTTTGGTAGAAGTTCAGAAAATCCCTCCTAGGTTTTATGACCTGCTTCAGAGGAGAAGAGTGGAGAAAGGGGAACAGGACTGTTTTCTGAAATTCTTAAATCTCAAAATAATTCAATATGCCAATGTGCTGAAACCACCATTGCAAAATAGTAACTGAGACAGTGAAAGAGATCTGACCTAACCAACTCCATCTTGCTTCTAACCTCCCACATGTCTTGTTCCTTCCTGGGCAGAGGCAGAACTAACTTTGGGAGAAACTTAGTTTATAGTTTAAAACAAAGATGATAACAGGGCCTGCAGACTAGACTGGTTTTTTTTTTGGACTAACAAATTAGCCAAAAGATTAGAAATTATGTTTAGGAGTCATGCAGCTCGATGCTACAAGATTTTGAGCCTTCCCAAATTGCACCTGGAGATAACATCATTATTGTAAAACCTAAGATCACTGTTTAAGGTATTTTGCAGTCTCTGCACTTGATGGATCAGCTGGCACCACTCAGATTGATAAACTGGCTCATCTAATCTTGTAGCCCACACCCAGGAACTGACCCAGCACAAGAAGACAGCTTAGACTCCCAATGATTTTCTGTCTGACCTGACCAGTCAGCACTCCTGATTCACTGGCTGCCCCCTACCCACAAAAGTTATCCTTAAAAACTCCTATCCCCAAATGCTTGGGGAGACTGATTTGAGTACTAATAAAACTCCGGTCTCTTGCACAGCTGGCTCTTCCTGAGTTACTCTTTCTCTATTGCAATTCCCCTGTTTTGATAAATTGCCTCTGTCTAGGCAGTGGGCAAGGGGAACCTGTTGGGTGGTTACCATGCCATATTTTGGGAGTAGTTTGTCCTGAAAATCATCACCACAATTAAAACAGTGAGCTTCTCCTTCACCTCCAAAATTTCTTGCACTCTTTGTAATCTCTCCCCCAAGACAATCACTGCTATCGGTCACTATAGTCTTCACTTTCTAGAATTTTGTACATATAAGTCACATAGCAGGTACTTTTTTGTCCAGCTTATTTTGCTCAGAGTAATGGTGCTGAGATTCACCCCTCCTGTTACATGTACCTGTTACACATTTCTTTGTCTTGCAGATTCGGGACACACATCAGCCTCAGGATCAAGCTCTTAAGTGAGTGTTTAACAAGCTGTTCTTCTTTTCTGCCCTGTCACCCCAGGACACAGAGCACCTTCTTTTCTCTTGCACTGAGTGCATGAGTCACGTAGGTCAACGTGACTCTTAGGAGGTTTATGGTGGCCACGGTGGGGATCTGCACTGATGGATTCTTCCCGAGGGGCTGGCTCCAGGCAAGATCAGATGCTTGAGTTCCGAGAGCCACACCTGGTTTCTCAGCTCCTCCAGGAGGCAGAGAAACAAGGGAAACCTGAGGCCCAGAAAAGGCAGTATAATTTGAGATTGTCAGGCCAAGCACCCTCTGCTAGGACTGCTTTCACTCTCCACTGGGCTGACCTTGCATTTTATAGAGATACCCAAGCGATGTCACCTAAAAAACAAGGATTTGTCATTGAAGTCTTCTTAATTAGAAGGGATTGTCTACATTATTTACCAATTAACTCCACGCTCCTCCTCAGGGGCAGTGCTTTAGCCCCAGGGTTCTATAATCACATACAAAATATTTCCACTATTCCGATGCTCATTCAAAAATAAATAAATATCAGCACCCCCACAGATGTTTCCTTATTTTCTGAAGGAAAAAGAAGACAAACACCATTATTGTGATTCACAATATTTGTGTAAAAGGCACCACACTAGAGCCTTCCCAAGTACTCCCAACAATAATATTTTGGGAACTTTAATTTTTTATCTTGGGTGGCTCCATGCCACTTGGATTCAGCTCAGGGCTCCCCCCCCCGCCCCAGTGTTAACACCTACAGTAAGTCAGAGGAGGCTTGGAGGATGACCCGGTGCTTCCAGGAATTTTCTGTGCCCCCCAGAGGCTCGAGGTTGGTTTCCCTTTGGCAGCAGGTGTCAGGGAGGTCTATAGCACCTGGTGACCTTTCCAGATCAGCTCGGAGGGCGCTAAAAGCAGGAGTTCTCCAACCAGAGTTACAATCAGAATCACCTGGAGGGCTTGTGAAACAGATGGCTCAGCTGCCCCCAACCCCCTACAGTGGCTGGTTCAGCAACCTATGCTGGGGCCTGGAAAGATGAATCTCTAGCAGGTGCCCAGGTAATGCTGATGCTGCTGGTCTTGGGACCACACTTGGAGAACCACTGGTCTGATGTTTCTCTTTCTTTCCAAAGCTCCCTAAAATGTTAACTCTCAGATGGGAAACTGATTTGCAGAAGCCTGAGAAGAGACCCTCCATTTCCCAGGGACTGTACTGAAATAGGGAGTTTAAGGCGGGCGGGCGAGAAAGGCCCCCCTGGCTGGTTCCCAGGATCTGGGTGAAGGGGGTTGTTTCAAGGGTCGAGAATCTGCCCGGTACCTGACAATTTCCTGGAAGGTGCTCAGTTGTGGTCTCTCTTTGGGATGACCGTGCTGGGAGAGGATTATCCTGGATTCTCTGTGGCTGTCTGACTTGGGACAGAGCATCCAGGATATTGGGAGAAAGTCCTTAAAGTTGTAAGTATCTGAGCCCCAGTCAGTTTTTGGGACTGAGCCACAGAGAGGAGAGTCTGAGGCCTGACCTTGGTCCCTAGCCTGTCCGGGATGGGCAGATCCGCAGGACTGGGCAGAAAACTGTCAGTGAACAAGGGTTAGAAACAAGTGTCCAGTGAGCCTGAGGCCTGGGCCTGGAGGTGCAGGGACAGTGGGCTCATCAGGAATCTACACTGAGAAAGGAGCAGAGCAGAGTGTGGGGAAATGAGGGTGGAGATGGCTTCCGAGCTTGGGAGGGCAGGGGTGATGCAGGGCCCATCTTGGCACAGTGCCCAGTGTCTGGGCCCAGCTTAGAACCGGTGCTGGGAAGCATTTCACCAGGGCATGTGCAGGGTGGACCTCAAGGCTCCAGGGCCGGTGATGCACCTGTCCTGCTGGGCCCTGGCTGGGCCCCCACTGACATCTCACATGACTGTCCTCCACATCTCCTGCTGCGCCCATTCAAACCTAAGAGGGGTGCACTCCTGGGCTGTCTAGTGTCAGAAGTGGCATCTTTGAGGTGGGCTGCAGGTCAGACGTTGCAGAGGCTGGCCACGACGCTTCCTGTTTCCTCATCCAGGCTCTCCCATTCCTCATCCTTCAGGTTCCCTTCTGGGCCTCTGCATTCGGAGGCTGATCAGTGGCCCTGTCGCATCCTGTGACTCTGCCCTTGCTCCTCAGTAGTAGCTGAGCCTCCCACAGAGGCACTGAGGCGTGCGCTAGTCTGCTTTAAGTTTTCTAAGCCTTGGACTCAGGCTTCCGCCTGCTGGCCGGAGGAGTTGGACTGTTCTGGGCCATACCTTCCGCGTTGGGATGGCCACTTACCTTCTCTGGGCAGCAGAATCTCCCTCGGCATCAGAACTGTTGTGAGGATTATGTAAGCGAGTGCTCATGAAATACATATTCATGCCCACTGCGTTAGCCTGCACCTCTGCTTCTAGAACTCTGGTCCACTTTGACCCCAGTGTCTGTCCTGGAACCTCGCCTGCAGCTGGTGATCTGGACCATGGGCTGTGTGATGGCAGAATTTGCGCACTGAGGCAGAGCCGGGTGGGGCTAGAAGAGTGGACTTGGCTCTCTCCCCCAGCTCATGAAAGTTTAGATGATGTGGGCATTTGAAAAAGAGTCAAAGATGCTTCGCAAATATGATTCTTGGAATGTGAAAAGATTGAATCAAACTGAGGGTTTTTGAACTACAAGGAAGAGAGGGGCCCTTCTACTCTGAGGTGCGACTAATCCTGCTACCCAGGGCAGAGCATCTTTCCTATTAGAAGAGTTTAAAGCATCCCTGGGGCCTGTCCTGAAGCCACTTTTCACTCCATTACATTTTCAAAAGGGAAAGAGCTGATGGCAAGAGTGGTGACCCTTTGCATGGACTTAGAGCCCCAGAGAATAATGACTGCCCCGAAAGCAGTGTCCTCCTTTACCACTGATCACACACTGCCTGAGGGAGGCAGGGTCCTTTGTCTCCACTCTGCAGAGAAAGGAATGAGACTGGGGTGAGCAAGTGACTCGCCTAAGGGGACATGACAGCAAGGAAAGGAGCCCAGGGCCCCAACTCCGGCTTCCAGGCTCTGAGATGTGCAATTCCACTGGTGGACAAAAGCTGGAGCCGAGTGAGTCTCCTGAGAGAAGCCTCTTGGGGCCAAGTCGGCACTGAGGCTGGGTGGGGGGGCCTGCTGAAGAGAGGAAGGAGGGGCCCATAGGACAGGGGAGGGCCGGGAAAGGGAGGTTGGGCCTACCCTGGGCCTGCTTGGAGTTTTATCCCTTCCTCAAACTTAGGACTTTCTGGAGACTTGGAGATGGTCCTTCATAAGCTGACTGCATCCTGCTTACAGCTCAGGGGCGCACCCCCCGCTGGCACCTTCTGCCCCTCAGAACCAGCAGCCACGGGCAGGGCTGAGGGCAGAGCACCTCTCCCAGTGCTCCTCTTCCCGAGGGACTGTCCTCTGTGTGTAGAGGAAGGAGAGCTGCCAGATAAAATACCTAAGTACTGCATGGGACCTACTTGGACTAATAAATTATTTGTTGTTTCTCTGAAATTCAAACTTAACTGAGTGTCCTATATTTTTGTGTGTGTTTGTTTGTTTTGTTTTTGTGAGATGGAGTTTCACTCTGTTGCCCTGGCTGGAGTGCAGTGGTGCGATCTTGGCTCCTATATTTTATTTCCTAAATCTATTACCCTTAGCCCAGGTAGAACCCACGAGCTGCTGTGGTGGAGCTTCTGAAGCCCTTTCTGCCCTCACGACTGTTCCAGAACTGGGTGGGGCTGCCTTAAAGAGGCAGGCTCCAGGGGCAGAGGGCTGGGGAAAGGACAGGGCCCGCAGCAGGCAGTTTTAGGTTCAGCACAGTAAAAAATTTCCTCCTGGAGGCCGAGGGCAGTGGCTCACGCCTGTAATCCCAGCGCTTTGGGTGGGTGGATTGCTTGAGCCCAGTAGTTTGACACCAGCCTGGGCAACATGGTGATGAAAATGGGAGAGTTCCCTGATCCTCCACGCCAGGACGTTCAACGGGTGTGGCTCGTCTGTTTGGCTGCTGCGAGCACTCAAACCTCCTACAGGAGGGGGAGCACGCAGATGGGCAGGTGCAGGAGCTGGGGTGAACACCCCTGGGCTCTGGCCCCAGGGCAGCATCTAGGGGTGGGTGTGTGTGGCCCCAAAGCCCAAGTGGGTGCATGTTACAGTGCACTCTTTTAGCCTTGCTATCCATGGATGGCTCAAGTGTTATCAGACTTCATTGCCGTCTTGGTACCCAGGTCCTTGTCTAGCTCCAGGAAGAATCAGGTCACACGTGGACTTAAAGGATGGTGAATGCAGGGGTTTTGTTGAGTGGTGGAGGTGGCTCTCAGTGGGATGGATGGGGAGCTGGAAGGGGGATGGAGTGGGAAGATGGTCTTCTTCTGGAGTTTGGCCATTCAGTGGCCAATCTCTGTAAGTGTTCCCTGCCAAACTCTTCTCGGTGTTCAGATGCTCCTTCTCCTCCCTCTGCCAGGCCATTCTGCCATTCTTCTGCTCTTCTGTTCATCTCCTCATCTGCTTGCGGAGTCTAGGGTTTGGGGTTTATATGGGTACAGGATAGGGGACCGTGGTGGGTCAAAAAGCAACTTTTGGGTGCAAAAACAGGAATACCTGTCCTCATTTAGGGCTGCGTGTTTCCAGGCTGGAGGGTGGGGCCTTTGCCAGAGAACTACCCTCTTCTACCCAGTATTTCCCTGTCTCCTGTCTGTATCAGTGAAATCCTGTCTCTATTAAAAACACAAAAATTAGCCTGATGTTGTGGTGCATGCCTGTAATCCCAGCTACTCAGCTGAGGCAGGAGAAGTGTTTGAACCTGGGAGGTAGAGGTTGCAGTGAGCCGAGATTGTGCCACTGCACTCCAGCCTGGGCGACAGAGCAAGACTCCATCTCAAAAAAAAAAATTTCCTCCTGGCATGGGGCCACCATCACAGTGTGCCTCCCATTCTGTGCCCTTCTAGCTGCCAGGGCCTCCAGCAGGGCTCTGATCCGTCCTCTTCAGGGACCCCTTTAGCTGTCTGTCCCCTAGGCCCAGCGGCTCCCCCAGCTCCCTCCTCTCAGGTGTGGTGTGGAGGCCGCTCCTCCTGAGGCCACACTGTTAAGCCTGGGCCCTCCTACTAAGGGACCAGCACAGCTCCTAATATCCCAGTTAGGGTTGGTCCAACCCACACAGAGTCCCACAAAGTCACCTTTGCTCCGCTGAGCCAGCAGCTCTGAGAAAAGAGGTTTCTCTGGAGCTTGCACCTGGTGATGAAGCTGCTTTTCTTGGCAGGGTGCAGATTTCTGCATGTACTTCCTTCCCCTGGTCAGCTTCCACCTGTGCCCTTGCATTAGCATCCCTAGCACTGACCAAAGGTACTAGAGAGGAGAAGTCAGGGGCATGGCCAAATGGAGAGCTTGGGGTCACGATACCCTGATCTGTGAAAACAAGGTCTCTGTAGCTCAGACAGAACAATGTGGTGTTCCCCTTGCAGAGAGCTTTGGATTACCTGAATATAAAGCCTGGAACTCACTGAGCACCTGCTTGTATGCTGGAGGGCCTGAGCTGTGTGACTCTCTTTCTGTTCCACACACAACTCTGAGGTCAGGTATCGTTATCATTTCCATTTGATGCTTGGATACTGGGGTTTGCAGAGCTTAGGCAACGTGGCCAAAGCTGCTTGGTTGGCCAGTGGCACCAGATCTGCCCCTTAGGCCTGTGCTCTTAACTGTTGGATACACTTGGCACTACTGACATTTTGGACCTGACACTTCTTTGTGGTGGGGGTCTGTTCTGTACCTTGTAGGATGCTTAGCAGCATCTCTGGCCTCTACCCACTAGAAAGCAACAGCAATTTCCTAGTTGTGACCAACACAATTTTTTTGAGGCTGGGCATGGTGGCTCATACCTGTAATCCCAGAACTTTGGGAGGCCAAGGTGGGAGGATCATATGGGGTCAGGAAGGCAAGACCAGCCTGGCCAACATGGTGAAACCCCATCTCTACTAAAAATACACACACACACACACACACACACACACACACACAATTAGCCAGGCGTGGTGGCGCATGCCTGTGGTTTCAGCCACTTGGGAGGCTGAGGCACAAGAATCACTGGAACCTGGGAGGTAGAGGTTGCAGTGAGCCGAGATTGTGCCACTGCATTCCAGACTGGGCAGCAGAGTGAGACTCTGTCTCAAAAATTAAAAAAATTTTTTTTGAGATATTGCCAAATGTTCCTTGGGGTCAAAAATCATCCCTGGGTGAGAATCACTGGTCTAAGGTGGTCCCAGTGTTGCTTTGTCACAGGCAGAGGCAGTCTTATGAAGAGATGGAGCAGCCAATGGCTCTTAAAGTGTGGTCCTCAGTCAAAACCCCCACAGGTTGAGTTAGTGTCAAAGATTTGAAGGAGGGCTAAGTGTTTTGGGCATCTCTTATGAGATTGGGCGTCTATCTCAGGCCTTGTAATAATAACATTTATTCAGAATTTATTCTGTGCACTAGTTCAGCAGAGGGCATGTTAGCACTGACCCTCTAAGCCCACCTGTGTGGCCCTGAGAGGGGCCCTGGAGGCCCTGAAGGAGGGTTGCGGGGTCTAAGGCTGGTGCAGGCCAGGCCTTCCCGGACTCTGTAAGTGGCTCCTGGTACCTGAGGGCCCCCATGGACCCCCCCAGCCGCCACCTCCAGGCCACTTTGTCTTCTTAAGATGACAAGTGAAGGGTTCCAGTGGAGAGGAAGCCAAAGGACAAGCTCTTCCTCCCACTGCCCACCTTGGGGAGCTGGTTGTATTGGAACTGCAGGAAATTGTAGGAAAACTGGGTCTGATTTCAAAAAACACCTCTTGAACTATGACTGGAAACTGGAATCCCATTCCCCTCGACCCCTGTCCCCTGCCCCCCGTTGTTAGGATGGCTGAAAAACAAAGGTTCACTAAATGTTGGCACTTTCACTGACTGTCTATAGACTTTAGGAATTTAGGACATGCAGGTGATATGAGACGCTTTTTACTATGTTTTGGTGGTCTGTTGGTAAAGGTTTTCACATATTTCTCAATATGTAGATAAAATGTTTCAAATAGACTGATTAAATTTAAGCATTTCAATCTCATAACTGGGCAAATCTCTACGTTCCCTTAAGCATTTAAATAAAATAAAATGCGTTGAAACTTTCCAAGATACAAGCAAATAGGGCATTTACTTATAAAAATTAGCTTAAGATGATGTACTTCATTTTTTGCTGCAAATGTTTTTGAAATGTAGCATTTTTGTTTTCTTTTAAACCACCACCACACACACACACACACACACACACACACACACACACAAGCCCAATTGAGTCCCCAAATGATGGTTACATTCTTATTGGCCACAAGTTTTAATTTCTTCCATGTTCCCTGTAAACAGTGGGAGGGGTGGTCAAGTGGCTGGCCAGCCAGAGGAGAGAATGCCCGAATCTACGCCTTACACTGGAAGGGCCCATTATCATCCAAGATGTGTTCTCCGCCAACAGAATGCAACTGTCAGTCCCTTCCACTTCTTATTTCAGCCATAAGGCTGCTTTCTGTTTTTTGGAGACAAAGTCTCACTCTGTCACCCAGGCTGCAGTGCAGTGGCAAAATCTCAGCTCACTGTAGCCTCCACTGCCTGGGTTCAAGCAATCCTCCCACCTCAGCCTCCCGAGTAGCTGGGACTACAGGTGCGCACCACCACACTCAGCTAATTTTTGTTATTTTTTGGTACTGATGGGGTTTTACCATGTTGGCCAGGATGGTATAGAACTCCTGACCTCAAGTTATCCACCTGCCTTGGCCTCCCGAAGTGCTGGGATTACATCTCAGCACCCAGTAAAGGCTACTTTTTGTCCAAGCACCTTGACAGAATGGGTGCTGGGCTCATTTCCCACACCAGGCTCTTTCATTGATTAAGCCAAAAATCTCAGAAATGACCAAGACTCTTCCATTAATCCCTCACAGGAAGATGGGGGAAGCCTGACAATACATTCTACAGGGTCTAAGATGCTGCTAAACTGGCCCACTGTCATGGAGTTTTTGGGGAAGGCTGGGAACGTCCTCTCAGGAGGAGTCCACTGGAGGAATCGAATGATCTACACAAATAATTGGGGGATGAAACGGGCCTTAGGGGTTGTCTGGACATTGAACTCGTGAAAAATCCTCAGGTCCCTCTGGTCCAGTCCGTAGCTTGACCCTGAGCATCTTGAGGGCAGCATCTTAGAGCCCCTGGGTTAGCAGAGTGTGGTGTGCTTAGCAGGGGCCCAATACTTTTTCTTGACAATATGATCTTTAAAATCTTGCACATGTAAAGACACACAAACCCAAAGAGGTTATTTAACCAAGATCATAAGTGGAGTTTCTTACGACTCCACTTACATGGCTAATGGTGGGACAGCAAGGGATGAGTGGGGTTGAGTCATGACCGTCAGCCCATCCCTTGCTGTCCCACCATTAGCTGCAGTAAGTTATTCCTTCACGGAATGTTTATTAAGCCTTTTCGCCACTAAGAGCAAGGGCTGTAGGGTATAATCAAAGTCCTTCCCTATCCTTGGAGTCATTTACAATCTGATGAGGAAGTTATGATAAATGTCTACAACTGGATAAAATACGCGCTGTTCCTAAGTGATTCAAGTGGACCTGGCTTCCAGGAATCATTAACATGGACATAGATAAAACACACAACATCCTGCTCCTCCTACGGTCTTTCCCATCTCACTGAATGACCCCCCCCTTTCTTCCAATTGCTTATGCTACTAGATCCTCCCAGACTCCTTTCTCCCACGTTCTGCCTGTCAATAAATCCTGTTGGTTCTACCATCAAACATAATCAGCATCTGACCACCCCAACCACCCATGGCACTATCACCCCTCACCTGATGGGTGTACTGGCCTACCCCATTCCCTCTTCCTCCTGTAGCCTCCTTGAGACTCTTCTCAACTCAGCAGTCAGAGCAATCCAAAAAAGGTAAGTGAATCACGTCACCGAGCCACTTGACCCTCCATCACCCAGGTCTCCTGTCTCCTATTCCCTCTCTCATCCTGCTTCAGCCACACCAATCACCCCGCTGTTCTTGAGCACACTGTGCGTTTTATTTCTTCTTCCTGGGAGGATCTTCCCCTACATATCCACATCACTCCCTTCCTCACCTTCTTCAGGTCTTTGTTGAAAAGTGTGTCCTTCCTTGACCCCACATCCTATCTGGCACTCTGTCTCCTTCCTGCACATTACTTTGATCCATAATGCCACCATCTGACATATTTTACTTTTCTTCAATCTCCCAGAGTATAAGCTCTAAGAGACCAGTGATTTTTGCTGTATTCTTACTCCTGACACATAATTTTGATGGCAGTTTAGTACTAAAACTTTAGGTCAAGACTTGGAATTTACTTTAGCTTATATTCCTGTTTCCCAAGCTTTAAAAACAAATGTGTACCAAATTAACACCAAAATCTCAAGCTCCAAAGGTCTTAGGTGAGAGTTATAGCCTCATCTATGACTCTCTCTGACGATTTTGTCGACCTTTATTTTTGGTAGCATTATAAAAACAGGTGACATTTTGCATTTCCAAACATAAAATAATATTGACAGTGCCTTTTCAAACTACATTCTGGCTGGGTGCAGTGGCTCACACCTGTAATCTCAGCACTTTGGGAGGCCAAGGTGAGCGGATCACCTGAGGTCAGGAGTTCAAGACCAGCCTGGCCAACATGGTGAAATCCGTCTCTACTAAAAATACAAAAATTAGCCAGCTGTGGTAGCAGGCCCCTGTAATCCCAGCTATTTGGGAGGCTGAGGTGGGAGAATTGCTTGAACCTGGGAGGTGGAGGTTGCAGTGTTGCTGAGATTGTGCCACTGCGCTCCAGCCTGGGTGACAGAGTGAGACTCTGTCTCAAAAACCAAAACCAAAAAAAACTACATTCTGATGCAGATTCTGAGGTGTCTCTCTAGGGATCATTTACCCCATTGTGCACTGGGAACCATTAAAATAATGGTTGCTCCTTTAACTCTGCAGGCAGTGTGGTCTTTTTGGTTCTGGATGGAGTTGAGAAAAATGTTTGGAAAACAATGTTATCTGCTCCAGACAACATAATTCTTTCTCAATGAGTAAAACTTATGTATCTAGGACTGAACTCCATCTCAAAAAGCAGATCAATAAAAAGCACAAAGGCTTTGCTTGATAGTATGAAACAAAAAGGATTTGGAATATAAGGCAGAAAACTGATTATCTTAACAGTACTTTAATTAAACAAGTCATACCTTCTCTGCTGTCAATATAAAATAAAGGCATAAGCTCAAAATATGATGGCAAATGGTGTCCCCAAACTATGAAGTCAAATGGCAAAATGATAAACCAAGGAATAAACTTTTTAGCCACAAAAGAGGTAACCTCAGGTGAAGATATGTATGAGGAATTAAGAGCGAAGTTCTCTGAATATGGTCCGTACCCAAGACAGGTTATTTTCTGAAATGTTTCCAGAGGAGTTTAGTACTTGACACTGGAGTAGAAAAATGTGTATCAGGAATGCCAAAGTATGTTTTGTATCTTTCTTTTGTGTAATATAAAGGGCCTCTGCTTGGCCCTGGGCGTCTCTCATTTTGGAATCATACAATTTGAAAAGGAAACATGGTCCCCTCTCCCTTAAATGCCTAGGGGCTAGTATGAGAGGAATTCTAGTGTTTCAGTAAATATAGAGATTCAAACCCTATCCTTTCCTCTTTATTAACCTTAAATTCCTCTGGAGCTCGGGCTGTGTTTTACAGAAGGATTTTTAAGGGATGCTATTATAAAAGGGTTCAGGCACGAATCAGGGAGGATCCTGGCTTCTCTTGTTGAGGGCACAAGTTACATTCACTAACCTGGTCTCTGGTGCTGTCACTTTATATTCTCCAGGTATCTCACCAAAATGGCACAACACAGTCAAATTCTAACATCCTGAATGAAGGATGACACACTGAACGTCAATTTATAGGGTAGGTTAATCTTCAGGGGTCAGTGCAGGGCCTGAGGAACGAGAGGCCCTGAAAGAATTCTTCTTTCTGCTCTTCTTGAAAAAAGTCACATAGTCTGGAAAACTCAGGTTAAAACTTTGTCTAGACACAAGTGGAATATATTCCTCCACCACAGATGTACATGGCTCTACGAAATGACAGGAGCTGCAAGGCGCTTTCAACACCATGGGTCCTAAAAACAAGTCTGTTGAATGAATGAACATATAAGAACACAGCTCATCAAAAAATCAGCCTAGTTTAAGTGCAAGAAAAGAATACTGAATGCTTTTCAGATTGCATCATTCTTACAGGAGACTTCTCACTTCCACTGTTCCCTTACTCATAGGCAAGGTATAATAATTTTAAACAAGAAGAAATTACTAAATCAGTAAGAAAATACAGTCTCACAAAGAACAGACAGGCTTCTTGTAATTTATTTCAGTTATTTCCAAGCGACAGTTACAAAAGTTAATTTTTATAATACTCTTGATAAGAAAATAAAATTTAAATAAAAATACATTCTCAACAATACAACATGGTTACACAAATTCACTACATTAAGTTTTGATAACTTACATTTTCAAACTGGACATTGTAAAAACCAATATTTACTAGCAACATATTAATTTCCAAATTAATAAAAATGGAAGCAGATAATATCAACCAAGATTGGTAATTTAACTCTAGAATGAGTCTTGTACTTTTCACATACTGTAAGGACACCTAAAAGGCTATGCAGAATTCTGTTTTTACAGGATGTACCGTTAGAGCAAATTAAAGGTGCTTTCACTGATAAAAAGATCTGTTTTTCAAAACCTGGCATGAATGAAATCAGGCTTCAGAAACACAAATAAAAGCCATATCATTCGTCACCTTTTTTTGTTTAATTAAAAAAGCCTAGTTTTGACACGTAACCATTACCCGTGATATTAAAAACAAGTTTCTTTGGCAAATAAAATAGTTCAGTTTGATATATTCCTGGGAGTAAAAACCTTTGCTATTGCCCATCTTATTAAATGAATATTAAAAAACAAAGCTAAACAAAAATAAAACAAAAAACAAGCAACAGATCACACCACAATTTCAACTGGTGGAAATGGCTATACTAAGAACCAGAACCAGCATTTATGGCAAGTTTCCCCATATCATCCTTTTCTTTCCTTCCTGAAGTTTTTAGGTTTTTAGGATGAAGTGAGCTGCCTTGTAAGTTTTCAAATGTGGAAAAGGTAGAGAAAGCATATCAGGTAGTAAAAATTAAAAAAATTTCTAAGTAATGGCAGAGGAATGAGGGCCCCGGAAGCAAATTTCTTGGTTATCTTAGGGTCCCCTACTGACATGGCCTCTTATTTCAAAAGACTTTCAAAGAAAATTAATTTAATTTCACATTACTTCTTTTTAGGCTGTGCCAAGTTAATTCCAGTTAAACTGGCTGTTTAAAAGTGTCATGTGAAGAAAAGAACTGGCTGACTGAACTTTCCCCCTTTCAAATCCAGAGTTACGTATGCACACCGCCTTGGTCTCTCTGATCATGCCATGATCTTTAAAAACAATCACAATTGGGAATCTGATATTAGAAATGTTAGACGAATATTTCTTTTGACTTAAAAAAGTAGCAGAGGACTAAAAAGCCACGAAAGAATAATGATTGGTACCTGGCAATGTTTACATGTTCTTCACAGGCAGACATTTCAGAGACTCTTAAAAGGAATTTTAATCTAAATGCAATTTGAGAATGAGAAATTTATTAAATGGCTAAATTCTTTCACATTTATAAATCAGTATAGTTTATGGAATCTACAAACTTATAAAATTTAAAGGAATCTTTCAAACTTGTCTTTAAAAGGAGCCAGGAGTAATAATCTACCATAATGCAGACTTAAACGTAACTCATTGATTTTTACAAGTCATTTAGAGAAATACATTGCTCAGTTATAGTATTTTATGGAACAACTTTGATTGTACGCCAGTAGTCTTTAAAAATAATTACCTAATAACAATATAATTTAAAAACGATTACCCACCAATAAGATAATTGGCAAAGTGTATCTTGAAATATAGCTTATGCTCAGGGAAACTAAAAAAAGCACTACTAGTAGACTTACAATAATAAGTCACAGTTTTGAACAGAAACATGTAAATACTCCAAGGTTCAAAGTACCACATTTAGAAAATGTTTTGAATAAAAAAAGACAAAAATAAAGAGTACCATGGTTTTTAATACTGATGAAGCAAAGTGTATCCCTCAACCTCAAGGTGGCAACTTGCTTCGACTGTTTATTTACAGTTAGGATTTTTAGGACAAAAGTACATTTCTAGGGGAAAAAAGTCTTCAAACAGTTGCTTGGCCAAATTCCATTTGGCTAGCAGGCAAAGGAAACAGCAATGAAATATAAACATTTTTCAGGAAAGCATTATTTCTAGACTTAAACACTGATCATTCAACTGATCATAAAGATTAGATACCATGGAGTATCTAAAGTATAATCTGGAGCAGTCCAGATTATTAAAGTGCGCCAAGTGACTGTTCTCGAGTAAGATCAGAACCTAACACTATGAGGAGGGCATCCTTATGGTGGCCCTTATTACAACATGAAATAGCAGGTGAAGTCAAGTGATTTTCCCACCACTCTCGTTCCCTGTTTACTTTCTTTTTCAGAAGAGATGTCCTTAGAAGTCAGGTTAAACTTTCAAATCAAGAAAATGAGTACCTGGTATTTAAAACAATAAAAACAATTTTAGTGGTCTCATTACTTCATTTGCCATCATTGATCCCAAATGTAAACAAGATGCACACAATAGCACATATTCCCTGATTCCTACCGTCTTGAGTTTTGTTTACATCTTTAAATAGGCAAACGGATCTACCAGCTTTCAAGGATGCTCTCTGCCAGTTTTCTAAAGTTTCTATCACTGCCTTGATTGGAACCTGTAATGACTGATGGACCAAAGGAGAAACATTTCTTTTTTTTCTTTTTAAAAGAAAAAAAAAAAACAACCATGAACTAAATAAAAAGCTCTGAACTGTCATGAATTGAAAATTTCTAGTAAAACACAATGTTGGCAGTATAGAGCAGGCACTGATGGTAGTGAAACCAAGTCCACAGAACAGAGTGTTAGAAGAAGAGATGGTTTCTTGCTACGGAGGAGTTCTCCTTTTGTTAAAAAGCTTTTCTAGGAAGATTCTTTTGATTAAAAATAAGTCGCAGAAACATGGATTGGGTCACACAGGTATGAAGGGAATCTTGGGCTTTAAATTCTCTAGATATACATCACTACCAGGATTCCCAAACAATTAATTTCAATTATTAAATATTAAATATGATGTGGAGGCAGATGACATTGAAGCAAATTTTCATTCTTAAATACTATGAACGAAATATATGATGACTTGAAAAGCTCCAAGAAAAATATTTTCCAGTTCTTCTGAACCAATCTGTTAAATTCTAAGATGCTTTCCCAACAATTGGATTTTCCCTAGAAAAGAAAAAAGTCACTTTTCAAAATTTAAGAAATATAATAATTTAAAGGGTGACAAATATATAATTTATTATATAAATACAAATCCATTAAGTATTTAGTATTTTCCCTTGATAATCTCTCATGCCAAATCTTGTTTCATTAATTCAAAGAGTACTTACTGACCATCTATTAAATCTTAGACACTCGTGTAGAAGTTAAGGATAAAGTAGTAAACAAAACAGATCAAGAAAACCCTTGCCATCATGGAACTTACACTCTGGTATAGGGTAAATAAAATCAATAAGATACTTAGTACAGTAGAGAAAAATAAAGCGGGAAGTGGTATGGTGTGTATGGGTATGAGTGGAATGTGTTCTCTTTCCAGGTCCACAAGGGGACGTAGTTTTAAGGGCAAAAACTTCCCAGCGCCATGCTCCCCTCCCATGCCTCTCCATCCGGGAGATTTGACGATTTCTGTTTTAATTTTGGCGAGCGTGGGAAAGGGTCAAAAGTCAATTACTCCAGTGGAAGTTTAAAGAAATTCTTTTCATTGGCCAGGGGGCTTGGAGAAGGTGGGAATTTCTCCCAGGTTATAAGTCTCCTTCTTCCACACCCCTTTGGATTCCATACTTGGGTCCCCTTCCACACACTCTTGGTGGAAGCTTTCTCTTTTCTTCTCCTTTTTCTCTTTCTCTACCTAAATAAATCACTTTTCTACAAAAACTTTTTGGGTCTGGTATTTACTTTACGAGCACACTCGCTGTGGTCCCCTCTCCCGTTCTTGAGAGAGTGAGAGACCAAGAGCCTGGAGCCTACCAGGCGGCAAGCTGAGCGCTCCCCTACACCCCAAAACCCGCCAGCAGTATTATATAAGATTGTCTGGGATCTCATATAGAAACTTCCCAGGGCTCCAAGGAAACTGGATTATTACTGTTGGAGAAGAATCAGTTATATTAATATAGAAGAGACAGGATCAGGACGCTTATAAAAACCTTTCTAATTGAGGCATCTAAGAAGAACATAAATATTTATACCTGTCAAATTGACTTCTATTATATATCAATAAAAATTATAATTATTAATACACATACTTTTCAAAGAATATTTAAGGTGGTGGGGCCAGGATTCAAAGCCCCCTCACTAGGTCAGCTGTGTGACCTTGGGCAAGACATTTAACTTCCCTAAGCCTCCATTTATCTAGCTGTAAAATGAGGATAAAACCAAGTTGGGCTGATCAGAGGATCAATGAGTGTTCACTGTGGCAAATACTGTTATTTGCTGGCCCAAGAACCATCCCCTCCCTAGCCACTTCTTTGTAAACAGATCCTGATTCTGCTCTAACATTGGGCAGGCTTGTGTTTCAGGGAAGTCTGGGGGTAACTCTAGAGAAGGTTCCTTTCTCCAAGTAGGGAGAAAACAGCCTTTTCCGCCTCAGGATACTATCATATAAACATGTGGGGCTCTCAACTACTGAAGCTCATCTGTGACCAGGAGGGAACAAGCCTGAGGAAGATAGAAATCACCTTGTTGAGGTTGGCTGAGTGGCAGCTGTTTCTTGATGACAGTGCTGAGTTGCTCAATCAACCAACTGTAGAAGTTAACTACTTAATTTGCAAGAGTAAAATGTTTTATTGTTTAAGCCACTTCAATTGGGACTTTGAAACTTGCTGCTAAAAGCAATCTAAATAAGCTGTAAAGTACTAAGCACAGTGCCCCTTGGTAGAGTAAGCGCCCAGCAAATGGGAGTTGCTGCTGTTGTTATCCATTGTAGTATCCATCTACACCTGAAGTGGTCGAAAAAGTCAACTATAAAATACTTCTAGCACTTTCATAGCTCATTTTTTTTGAGTACTTATTATGTACTGTAGAAGAGGATCAGTAAAAACAAAAACAAAACAAAGAGCTACTAAGTATTCAAGAAATGAATTACAATTGAACTTAACAGTAAAAGTGGTGACAGGCTGAAAGTGGTGGCTCATGTCTGTAACCCCAGTGCTTTGGGAGGCTGAGGCAGGAGGATTGCTAGAGGTCAGGAATTTGAAACCAGCCTGGGCAACACCGCGAGACCCCGTCTCTACAAAAAATAAAACAGCTGGGTATGGTGGTGCATACTTGTAGTCCTAGCTACTCCAGACACTGAGGTGGGAGGATCACTTGAGCCCAGGAGTTGGAGATTACACTGAGTTATGATCACAGCACTGCACTCCAGCCTGTGTGATAGGGTTAGATCCTGTCTTTACAAAAACTAACACACATACACACACACACACACACACTCACTCACTCTCTCTCTCTCTCTTTCTCTTTCTATATATATATGAGCCAAAATTAAGGCCAGACGCAGTGGCTCATGCCTGTAATCCCAGCACTTTGGGAGGCAGAGGTAGGCAGGCTGCCTGAGTTCAGGAGTTTGCAACCATCCTGGGCAACACAGTAAAACCCCATCTTTACTAAAATACAAAAAATTAGCTAAGCTTGGCGGCATGCATGTGCCTGTAGTCCCAGCTACCTGGGAGGCCTGAGGCAGGAGAACTGCTTAAACCCGGGAGGTGGAAGTTGCAGTGAGCTGAGATTGTGACACTGCACTCCAGCCTGGGCAACAGAGCGAGACTGTCTCAAAAAAGAAAAAAATTAAAAAGTCGATAAAGTATAGCAACAACACGATGAAACAACAGCTAAACCGAACACAAAGTTGTTGAGTGGCCAGGGAAACTTGCACCAGAGAAAGGCCCTGAGCTGGGTCTTGACAGATGTGGGTGAGCAAGAGGTGTGAGGACAGGGCAGGAGAGGCAATCTCAAACTCTGTTTAAAAATATGTTTACAATAGCCTAAAAATTACTCACTTGCTCCCATATTTTGCACTACTGGATCTTTTCTTCCTATATTTTTCATGAGGTTCATCCAGCTTCTCAATTACGCTTTTTATTTGCTGAATTGTCTTAAAGGTTGTTACAGAATCCTCGATTACAAAGTTAGAATAATCATCAGGCTCCTTCTGTGGTCCTTGATAGACTGCTATAGTTCCACAAGCCTCTACAAGGAGCAGGAAAATAAATCTCTGATCAGACAAGCACACTCTATAAATGCAATCTGTAGTACAAATAAGAATTTTTCAAGTGTCTTATGCTGAGGGGATTTCCCTTGGAATAGCAGAGATAACTAAAATATATACATTTTATTTAGTAGGATCATCATATTCATGCAAAAACAGTATTTTTACTTCATGAATGTCAATGAAAAATGCCCCTCTGCGGGTTTGTCAACTTTCAAACAAATAATATTTTGGTAAATCTATGAGTATTTTCAACTTTTCTATAATGCTAAAAGCAATGTTTTAGGAATTGGTAATGAAAGATTACAGTTATATAAAAATAGATTGTGTATTTACCTTCCATCTTCTGCAGCTTAAGTAAACTGAGGGTAAAAAGGGAATAAATTCTTTCTGTTTCTCTGTCTTCATCAATATCTATTTGGATGTCTGCAGGGACACCACTATGGTAAAAATAAAAAAATAAAGATATTGGACAAATTTTACCTTGTTAACATGCCAGGGACTTCTGATGGTTTGAGACTAAAAACAGAAGCACAGACTTTTGCAGAAGGAAGTCCGGAAATTTAGTTTCATTTGACAGTTAAATAAAGTGGGGCCAAGGAGAGGTTTGGTTGTTATGTGACTCTAATCAGAAGGAGGGAAATTTTAAAGTAAAATCATTTCCACAATCTATGCTTCATCACAAAAGCAATACTTAAGTCTACAGGATTACAGTGGTTGTTCCATAAATAAGAAAGAGAATGCTAAGGGCCCTTCTTCCTTGATATCTTGGTTCAAGCTCATGTTGTATTTAAACACTGCCTTAAAATTTTTTTTTAACTTGTGCAACCACTATTGATTTTAGAACATCATCTTCACTCCTAAAAGAATCTCTGCATCCATTAGCACTCCCCATTCCTCCCTCCCTCTTGTCCCTTGTAACCACTAATCTACTTTGTGTCTCTATGAATTTACCTATTCTGAACACTTTATATAAATGTTATCAGATAATATGCGGCCTTTATGTTTGACTTCTTTCACTTAGCATAATTTTTCAAGGTCCCATCCTTGTTTTGCATGGATCAATACTTCATTCCTTTTCATGGACAAATAATATTAACATTGTATGGAATATCAAATTTTGAAACATTGCTTTTATAATCAGAAAGAAACTTACGCAGTACATGGCTTGCAGCCGAGAGTGTTTTCACTGGTCTCCTGACAGCAGAGCCAGTTTCCGTTTATATATGCAGAGGGATGATAAAAACTGAGCCTGTTTTGATTGCATCGGCTCACCCTGCAGAGTACGTCTATCCATTCATTAGCTTCTACACAATTATTTGCCTGGACATAGAGTGGTTTCTCCGTATGTATTACTTGGAACATCTTCATAGGCAATTAAGATAAAAAGTTAGTGACAAGAGTTCAAAAACCAACACACAGTACAAAACAGAAGAAAGTACCTAATAGCAATCTGGTTTGCTTGGCTAGATAACTGCTGCTAAGATGTCTTACAAATTATTATGTTTCAAGCAAGTAAGTCCCAAGCATAATCTGAGTCACATGGTACTAAGCAGTACAAAAGAATTTAAGTTTTAGAAGCCACACATATCCAAAGGAATGGACTGTCATATAGATATGAATAAACGGAGGGAATTGTCAGTGGAAGAAAAAGTATAAAGAAAAAGCAGTAGAAAAATATTTAGGAACAAAGAAATCATCCTGGTTAGCTTGAGTGTATGGTATGTACTGAGTGGGAGCAGAAGACAAAGCTGTACAGACAGCTTGGGACTGTATTACTTAGACACTTGAATATCATGTAGAGCAGTATAATAGGGAAGTCTTGAGAAAAGTAACTTAAACTAGGCAAGCTATATGAGGCATCAACAATAAAGGACAATTTTAAGACAGAGTTTGAGCTAGCTATTTATGAACTATTAATCCAATAAACAACCTCTTGAAAATTTGAATACAAATACCTAAGTAATAGGTGACAGAATTACAAGGCATTACCAAATACCCTGAAATACAAATACTTAAGTAACATATGCAGTTCAGAAAGCTTTAAGTATTTATATAACTTACATTTTTCTTGTTGAAAGAGGTCTCTTCCAGTTTTTCCACAGCAAGAATGTTTTTTACTGGAATTGTATAGATTGCATCTTTGCCTAAATAATTAAAAAAGCAGAAAAAAATTAACTTCCATCAGAATTATAAAGGTAAGAGGTTAATTCTGTAGGGTTTAAGCTCATCTTTTTGATGGCAGGAGTATAAATAACCTACAGAAGACTTACAGATGGTATATATATATTTGTTTCCTGGAACAGATGAATTTTGACTGTCTTCTATAAGGTGACTACTGCTTTACTTTGCCACATAATATTGAAACATTTTCAAGGAAAAATGTGGGACTAAATTTGATCTCTGTGTGTAAAGTAAGAATGTTACAAAATTTTGTAATGTTAATTATATGGGGATTGAAAAAAATAACAAACTGAGAAAAGAAGCCTACTCAAAACTTGCCAAGACATGAACGTTTCTTTTACGGAGTTTCTATGCAAGCAGTAACTATGACCACATATGTGAATTTTTATATTTTTCTAACCTAAATTTAACTAAGGGATTAACCCTCTAAACTGAAAAACTGTTCATTATTACCCCATATTGGTTGATGAGCCACCTGAAGCTACACAATTTAAGAGATGCAGAGAACAAAAGTAAAAATCTTATCTGGTAGAGTGAATCCTTAATCTAAGACTTTGGATATTTCACATTAAGGAAATCTGAGTTTGCTAAAGGAGCTCCATAATAATATGGCATAAGAATATGATACATTTCAACTTATGATTTACCTGAGAATAAATTGTATCTCACATAGTCATAGAAACTATAAGCAAACACACTCCTGATTTCTGGTCATTCTGTAATGTTGTTCTTAGAAAAATCAAAGCTTTGCTTTTATTTTACCCCCAAGCTTTGCTTAAATGACACATTGATTGAAGTGCTGGAGGTTAAGAAACTTTGCATTTTATGTTATTTAACCAATTAATTGTATAGCTTTTTTTTTTTAAAGAAAACTATTTGGTTAATAAAGGTGTGGTTTTTTTTTTTTTTTTTTTTTGTCTTGAACAGAGATGTTAAGATAGAATATTTGAAAAGCCTGGTTTCTGGTATAAAATCTAAAATTTAATAATTCAAGCAAATGTGATATATAATTTTTTTAAAAGATAAAGTCACTTAATTCAACTATCATATATTGAATGTCTACTATATACCAGGCACTGTTCTAACCACTTATAATATAGTTGTAAATAGACCACATAAGGCTCCTATAGGAGTATGCATTTAGGTCTGGAAAGACAAAAGACCATAAATATTAAATAGAGATGAATGTTACAATGAAAATAAACTGGGGTGATGTGATAGAAAGTGAGAAGTTATTTTAAACTGGGTGGTTAGTAAAAAACTTTCTGAGGAAATGACATTTACAGTTAACAAATATAAATCATGAATGCATGAGATAATAAGGAAAGCCTATCAGCAATCTCCCAGAGTCAGATGAGAATATATTTATGAGGGTGGAGGGTTGAATGGTGGGGTAGGGAGGCAGTAACTGAAGGAAGTCTAAGCCAGATGTACGATAAGACATCTGTAAAAATAGGAGTGGTTAAGGAAGAGTTTCAAGCCAGAGCCAGTGAACAGACAGCTGAAGGCCGGGGGGACATACATCAGGATGATTAATTGGTGAGTTGCATCTGGAACAGCTGGGTCAATCAGGCCTTCCCCATTCCCTGGTTTGTGCTAAGCAGCAGTCAAAAGAGACATATATTCACAGGCTAAAGCAGCAAGGATGCATACTGGGCTGCCGAGCACTGCAAAGTCACAGGTAGCTGCTGACTCTCAGAAGGGAAGGAGAGAGTGCCCACACCAGAAGACAAGCAACAGCAGTCCTGCCCCTCAGCAGCTTGTCCTGTCCCTCCCTCATAATCATCAGCAGTAAGCTACTCAACACTCAAGTAGGTAAATGGATTGTAAAACACACAGATGAGTAAAACACCAAAAAAAAAAAAAAATCACCAAATAGTTAAGGAAAACCAGCACTCTGAAGGAGAGACATACATGCAACAAAGGAGGATAACATCTGAGGAAATCAGGAGTTTAAGAAATTGGGGGCAGAGACCTATGTCTTTGGGTACTAATCTACAGGGGGCACGACAGAGAATTTTTAAATTTCGCAAGGAGTTTCTAGCTTCAGATTTGTTGAATACACAAAGAATGCACATACCCTAAAATTGCTATATTTATTTATTTACGGGCAAATTATAACATGGCATATGTAGAGAAAGGGCATTGCTCCAAGGCAAATATACTGTCATGATATCATTAGGGTTAATTTCACAGTCAACAGTGTTGAGTGAACTGCAATGTGAGTTAGTAAAAATGGAAGATTGCGGAGAGATGCAGGATGGCTTATTAGTAACAGCTCAGGATTGTAGCTCCCAGTGAAAGCACAGAGAAAGAGTGGACGCTGCAATTTCAGACAAATTTCTGTTGCCCACAAACTGGGAGCTACCCAGCAGAAGAGCCACACGGGTCGCCAGTGAGACACTTTTGGCCGGCCGGCACGGCAGTTTTACCTGTCCCCCCGCCCCCGTGCGGCGTAGCGCTTCTCAGTGCGGAGTATACGGGGATAAGTGCCCTTTGAGTCGGGCTCGGCCGGTCCCATCCCCACAAGGAGAACAGCAATTGGAAGCACTGAGGACTTGAGAGTTTCACAGTAAGCACAGCTGAACCCGGGCTCTGTGGGGAAAGGGCATCCACCAAAGGAAAACTAAGAAACATAAAAAACTTCATCACCAACAAGCCGGACGTCCACTCAGACCCAATCTGAAAGTCGGCAATTACAAAGACAACAGGTGGATAAATCCACAAAAATGGGAAGAAACCAGTGCAAAAAGGCTGAGAACACCCGAAATCAGAATGCCTCTCCCCCTACAGGGGATCGCAGCTCCTCATCAGCAAGAGAACAAGGCATGACGGAGAATAAGTGTGATGAACTGACAGAATCAGGCTTCAGAAGGTGGATAATAAGAAACTTCTGTGAGCTAAAAGAA
>CAUYLG010010655.1:0-23954 GCA_963573385.1 Cacajao melanocephalus | reverse complement strand
GGGTCTGAGTGAACGTCCGGCTTGTTGGTGATGAAGTTTTTTCTGTTTCTTAGTTTTCCTTTGGCGGATGCCCCTTCCCCGCACAGCTGGACCTTCCCGGGTTCAGCTGTGCTTACTGTGAAACTCTCAGTGCTCAGCGCTTCCAATTGCTGTTCTCCTTGTGGGGATGGGACCAGCCGAGCCGTACTCAAAGGGCACCCCGTCCTGTATACTCCGCGCCGAGAAGCGCCGCGCCGGGCCGCCGGCAAAACAGCCACGCTGGCCAAAAAAGTTGCGCTGGTGACCTGTGTGGCTACTCCGCCGGGAATCTCCCAGTCTGTGGGCAACAAAAATTCGTCTGCAAGTGCGGCGTCCACTCGCTCTCTGTGCTTTCACTGGGAGCTACAATCCTGAGCTGTTGTTAATTGGCCATCTTGGATCTCTCTGAGAATTTTTCTTAAAGAGCAGTCATAAGCAACCAGGACTAGAGTCAATTTTTCCTTTATTTTTCTTTGTAACTGTATTGCAATTAGGATACAGAATTAGTCGCTCATTTTGATTTTAGTATGCATGGGTCAATTCTGAGTAATTGACGTAACTTTATTTAATGAATTTATATTATCCTCTTAGGCTTATGTATTGATTATATACTTTCAAAGCTGAAAAGCCTAGTGTCTTACTAGTGCTTGAGAGAACCCAGTAAAAAGTCAGTATCATTTTCAAATAAAGGCTTAAAGATTAATGATATATTTCTTTATTAAATATTTATTGAGAATTATTTTTTGCTGGCCTGCTCTCTGAAAATATATTAGATATAGTCTCTACTCTGAAATAGCTCCCACTTTAGTAAACAAAAAAGATACATGATTAAGAGAGGAGTTGGAGCTTGCGCTGAGCTGGAAGGCTGAATGGGCAGTCCCTTAAGCAGAAGATGGAATTAGGTCCAGCAGAAGCTTGGAGGTGTACAAAAGTATGGCACCTGAAGGAACTGGGAGTCATTGTTAGTGTTATTGACAAATGAGGTCATAAGTCTTTTTGTTTATTTAACCTAATTTTATAAGTTCTCTGTATTTCAAGTGTGTTACTTGAAATAACCAAACTTGCATTCCATTTTTAAAAATTAAAATTCAGACCTTTCCCTGAATTAGAATGACCTCCCCTTTCTTTGCATTATAAATTTATGAAGAGATGAAGTGCTGCTTTTTTTTTTTTCCAGAGACTCTTACCACAGGGATTCTTCCATCTCTCAACTTCTATAGCACATGTTGCCCTGACATGCAGTTGGTCAGGCTTTCAGTCAGATACACTAAGGTTCCTATCCTAATTCAACCAATTACAACCTCTGGGACCACAGGCAAATGCCCATATCTCTCTAAGCCTCCAGTGTCTGCCTCTGTAAAGTGGGGGTAAGAGTACTTCTTGGACTGCAGTGAGGATTACTTGAGATAATGCGTGTAAGGTGCTGAGCACAATGCCCAGCACACAGAACTCAATAAAAAGTAGCTCTAATTAATGTTAGTGATCATTAGCACTCATTAATACCCCAGACCGTAGCTTGTTTTCATGACTTACATACCTCTTTTCTCTCCACAACTAGTGTGAAGGGAGCATACTCTATACTTTTTTGTCCCATACCCACTCTTACTCACCCATACTCCCCTATCCCTACATAGGTTCTGACACAGAGTGGGTCCTGGCTACATTTTTAAAAAGATGTAATACTAGATATCATCAAGTAAACCTTGGGTGATAGGAAATTTTCTTATGGGTTCTTGCTGTGGAGAATCAGAGTCAAGATGATAGTGAAAAAAAATCTGTGTTTGGTCAAAAGTATGTTACCTTTGGCCAAAGGCTGTTATAAACCTCAGAACAAAATCAAACCAAAACAAGTGCCTTGTGAATTCCAGAGTAAGTTGTAAAAGTTGATGCCAGAATAGAGTTGGAATAAATTCTAAACATGCAAAATGCTACTTTAAGAATTTTGTCCTGTAAATTTAAGAATGGTTTTTAATTACAGTAGCTCCCAAACCTTAACTATCGTTTTGCTTTCCATGGCTTCAGTTACCCACAACCACCTGCACTCTGAAAATATTAAATGGAAAAATTCCAGAAGTAAACAATTCATGGGTTTTTAATTACACGTCATCCTGAGTAGTGTGACGAAACCTTGTGCCATCCTGTTCCATCCTTCCTGGGACATGAATCATCACTCTTTTCAGCATATCTATGCTGTTGCACCCATTAGTCACTTAGTAGACATCTTGGTTATCATAAAGCCTGTTGTGGTACTGGTATTACAGTGCTTGTGTTTAAGTAAACCTTTTTTAAAAATTTTATTTTTAGTATGGAAATTTCTTTTTTTTTACTTTTAGATTCAGGGGTACATGTGGAGGTTTTTACATAGGTAAACTGCGTGTCTCTGGGGTTTGCTGTACAGATTATTTTATCACCCAAGTAATTAGCACAGTACCCAATAGGTGATTTGTTGATCCTTTCCCTTCTCCCACTCTCCACCCTCCAGTAATCCTCAGTGCCTGTTGTTCTCCTGTATGTACTCATATGTTTCTGTGGTTTAGATAAGTGAGAACATGCAGTATTTTTCTTTTTTCTTTATTTTTTTGAGATGGAGTCTTGCTCTGTCTGTCGCCCATGCTGGAGTGCAGTGGTACGATCTTGGCTCACTGCAACCTCTGTCTTTTGAGTTCAAGCAGTTCTCCTGCCTCAGCCTCCTGAGTAACAGGGATTACAGGCGTGTGCCACCATGCCCAGCTGATTTTTGTATTTTTAGTAGGGACAGGGTTTCACCATATCGGTCACCCTGGTCTCCAATTCCTGACCTCAAATGATCCTCCTACCTTGGCCTCCCAAAGTGCTGGGATTATAGGCTGAGCCACCTTGCCTGGCCTTAGTATTTGTTTTTCTCTTCCTGTGTTAGTTTGCTTAAGATAACGGCCCCCAGCTCCATCCACGTTGCTGCAGAGGACATGATCTTGTTCTTTTTTATGGCTACATAGCATCCCAGGGTGTATACGGACAATATTTTCTTTATCCAGTCTACCATTGATGAACACTTAGGTTAATTCCATGTCTTTGCTATTGCGAATAGTGCTGTGATGAACATAAGTGTGCATGTGTCTTCATGGTAGAATTATTTATATTCTGTTAGGTATATACCCAGTAATGGGATTGCTGGGTCAAGTGGTAATTCTGTTTTAAGTTCTTTTCGAGAAATCACCCACACTGTTTTCCACAACAGCTGAACTAACTGACATTCCCACCAGCAGTATGTAAGCATTCCCTTTTCTCCACAACCTCACCAGCATCTGTTATCTTTTGCCTTTCTAGTAATAGCAAAAAATTCTGACTGATGTGAGGTGTTATCTCACTGTGGTGGTTTTTGTTGTTGTTGTTGTTTACACAGGGTGTTGCTCTGTCACTCAGGCTGGAGTGCGGTGGTATGATCATGGCTCACTGCAGCCTTGACCTCCTGGGTTCAATAGATCCACCTGCCTCAGCCTCTTGAGTAGCTGGGACTATGGGAATGTGCCACTACATCTGGCTAGTTGTTTTTGTATTTTTTTTGTAGAGATGGGGTTTTACGATGTTTCCCAGGCTGGTCTCAAACTCCTGGGCTCAAGCAATCCACCCACCTCAGCCTCCCAAAGTGGTGTGATTACAGGTGTGAGCCACTGCACCCACCTTCCTTGTGGTTTTGATTTGCATTTTCTAATGATTAATGATGTTGAACACTTTTTAATATGCTTGTTGGCCACATGTATGTCTTCTTTTGAAAAGTGTCTGTTCATGTCCTCTGCTCACTTTTTCACAGGAAGGTTTGTTTTTTGCTTGTAAATTTGTTTAAGTTCCTTATAGATTGTGGATATTAGATCTTTGTTGGATGCATAGTTTTCAAATATGTTCTCCCATTCTGTAAGTTGTCTGTTTACTCCCTTCATAGTTTCTCTTGCTGTGCAGAAGCTCTTTAGTTTAATTTGGTCTCATTTGTTGATTTTTGCTTTTGTTGCAGTTGCTTTTGATGTCTTCATCATGAAATCTTTGCTAGGTCCTATGTCCAGAATGATATTTCCTAGATTATCTTCAATGGTTTTTATAGTTTTAGATTTTACATTTAAGTGTTTAATCTATCTTGACTTGACTTTTGTATGAGGTATAATGAAGGGGTCCAGTTTTAATCTTCATATGTCTAGCCACTTATCCCAGGACCATTTATTGAACAGGGAATCTTTTCCCCACTGCTTGTTTTTGTCAGCTTTGTTGAGGATCAGTTGGTTGTAGGTATGCAGCCTTATTTCTAGGCTCTCTATTCTGTCCCATCAATCTGTATGTCTCTTTTTGTACCAGTGCCATACTGGTTGGGTTACTGTAGCCTTGTAGTTACATCAGCTTTGTTCTTTCTGCATAGGATTGCCTTGGTTTTTTTGGCTTTTAAAAAATTCCATAGGAATAGCATTGAATCTGTAAATTGCTTTGGGGGCAGTATAGCCATGTTAACAATGATTCTTCCTATCCATGAGCATGAAAAAACATTCTTATCCAATGTTTTTTTCATTTGTTGATGTCATCTTTGATTTCTTTGAGCACTGTTTTATAATTCTTTTAGTAGAGATCTTTCACCTCCCTGGTTAGCTGTATTCTATTCACATATCTTTCATTTCCCTGGTAGTTTATTTTTTTGTGGCTATTGTGAATGAGATTGCATTATTGATTTGGTTCTCAGTTTGGATGTTAGTGTATAAGAATGCTATTTATTATATTTTTGTACATTGATTTTATATACTGAAACTTTGTTGAAGTGGTTTATCAGATCAAGGAGCTTTTGGGCAGAGTCTATAGGGTTTTCTATGTATAGAATTATATTGTCTGCAAACAGATGGTTTGATTTCCCTTCTTCCTGTTTGGATGTCTTTTCTTTTTCTTGTCTCATTGCTCTGGGAAGACTTCCAGTACTTTGTTGAATAGGAGTGGTGAGAAAGGGCATCCTTGTCTTGTTCTGGTTTTCAAAGGGAATGCTTCCAGCTTTTGCCCATTTAGTATGATGTTGGCTGTGGGTTTTTTGTAGATAGGTCTTATTATTTTGAAGTATGTTTCTTCAATTACTAGTTTGTTGAGGGTTTTTTTTTTTTTTAACATGAAAGGATGTTGAATTTTTATCAAAAGCCTTTTCTGCATCTGAGATAATCATGCGGTTTCTGATTATGTGATGAATCACATTTATTGATGTGCATATGTTGAACCAATCTTGCATCTCGGGGATAAAGACTACCTGATGGTGGTAGATTAGCTTTTTTATGTGCTGCTGGATTTGATTGGCTAGTATTTTGTTGAGGATTTTTGCATCTATGTTCCTTGAGAAAAACGGCCTGAAATTTTGTTGTTGTTGTTGTGTCTCTGTCAGGTTTTGGTGTCTGGATGATGCTAGCCTCATAGAATGAGTTAGGGAGGAATTCCTCCTCCTCAGTTTTTTGGAATAGTTTCAGTAGGATTGGTACCAACTCTTCCTTATTCATCTGATAGAATTCAGCTGTGATTCCATCTGGTCCTGGTTCTAGGTTTTGTAGCTTGTGTGTATAGAGGTGTTAATAATAGTTTCTGGGAGTGTTTTGTCTTTCTGTGGGGGTCAGTGGTAACGTCCTCTTTGTCATTTCTGACTGTGTTTATTTGGATCTTCTCTCTTTTTTTCTTTATTAGTCTAGCTAGTGGTTCATCTAGCTTACTAATTTTTTTTTTTTTCAGAAAAGCAACTCCTGGATTTATTGGTCTTTTGCATGTTTTTTCACATCTCAGTCTTCTTCAGTTCAGCTTTGATTTTGGTTATTTCTTTTTGTTAGCTTTGAGGTTGGTTTGCTCTTCTTTCTCTAGTTCCTCTAGTTTATATGAGTAACCCTTATTTTAAATTAATAATGGCCCCAATGCATAAGAGTTGTGATGCTGGCAATTTGGATTTGCCAAAGGGAAGCTGTAAAGTGCTTCCTTGTTTGTTTCTGTCTTACTGTGCCTAATTTAAAAATTAAACTTTATCATAGGTATATATGTATAGGAAAAAATTGTGTGTGAGTGGGTGTGTATATGTGTGTGTGTGTGTGTGGATATGTATACGTGTATACATATGGATATGTATATACACATGTATATGTGTATATGTATGTATATGTATATGTGTATATATATCCACACACACACACACACACACACACACATATATATACACACATACATACACATACATACAGATATCTATAGATAGTACCAAAATACATACATCTGTGGTTTTGGACATCCACTGGAATGTATCCCCTGTGGGTAGGGGGGACTACTGTGATCACAAAAAAACTAACAGTATGCAAGTACTTCATATTATAGAAAATGTTATTATTTAAAGAAGAAAACTTGATTTTTGTGTTTGCCAATTATTAAATCATATTCTTTATACATGCACATGTGTACACACACAATGTACTGAGTCTCCTCTCTAGGCTCTGTGGACAAAGTCTTTGGGTTATTTGAACCCAGTCTTCTAAAAGAACCATGTCAGAGATCTTGTCATTATATCACCACACCTACTTGAAACCAGATTTCTTTGATTCACCCAGGCTTATGATCTGCATTTCATTCCAGTCTTGTTGGTACATATTTTTTATATATGTGGTCAAGTTTTCTTTGTTTGGAATTCTGATAATGAGAATTATAAGTGTTGATTAATTATGAACCTAAAATGAGATTGAGGCAATTGTTAACTCATCATGGTTTTGCTGCTTTCCCTCCTTACTGGGGAAGAATTAGGAAGATTTTATATGGGACTGATGGAAGAATAATTTGGCATGACCATAATTTGGGTCAGAAAAAGTCTCTTATTAAAATTCCCACAAGGTTCATTTAAGGAGCAAGATCTTTTGAAACTAATGGTGTGGTACTTACTAAATCCACACAAATTATGCTTTGATTGTCGTCTTCTTTGATTTTTCTGCTTGGTTCTTTGTCATCTGATGAGAGATTACTGCATTACCTGAGAATCTTACCTTACTAGAGTCACTTCTCCATAAACTGGAATCCATTCCTAAATAGTAACATATTCACATCAAGAAAGAGTGAGTATCCTTGGTACTAAGTTAGTGCTCTAGATGCCTTTTGACTGCCTTTGTACATTTTTTGTTGTTGTTGTTGCACTTTTCATGACTTTCTAGTGGCCGGTGTTGAGGTATGGGATAGTATGTTGGTGGCTTCATTCAACTTTTTAGCTTCTATCAAGCTTCCCTGTCATCTTGCTAAATTACAAAGGTGTGTTCTTTCGTCATTCTTGGTCACAATAGAACATCACCTGAGACGGGATCGGCCTGATTTGCTCATCCAGAAGGGATGATGTGTTTGAGAAATCCTGTTTGTGACACTGGGGGAAAAACTGTGAGTGTTCATCTATGATACATAGGGAATTGAAGCTTGTCCTTAAAAGCTCTGGCAGGTCTCTCTTTGATGGTTTTTTAGGGACATCTCATTACATCATTTGTGCAGTAGACTTTTGAGGTGAGAGTTTCTAGTGGCAGAGGAGCAGAACTTTGAAATAGGTCTAAACCCTGTACTTTGGATTTGGGCCAGACCCATTTGTGTTTCCCATGGGACTGGTTGACAGGGCAAGAGGAAGCTCTACTATACATTCTCATGGGTTTAGTGTAGCTTGACTCTGCTGATGCAACATGGGCTAATTGTCAGTGTAATTCCTATGAGTTATCTCTGTGATGAAATATCATCTAGAGCTTCCCAGTGGGTCTCTGGGCCAGTTATGCAATCGACTTTGACATGGTATGATTCAGAATTTCAGAGGTGCTAAGGTGATTTGAGAAGAAATCAGTTCCCATCAGCCTTCATTATTCATACTGAAGGTGGGAATCAGGACTTTGCTGTGGCCTGGCCCAGAGGAAATAAATTAGATTTATATGATTTACAGTTTCTCACACAGAGTTTACTAGAGTTACCTCTGTGTATGTGATATGTGTTGTGTACCATGTTACGAGCTCATCTTATAGCAACAGCAGCTATTATTTACATTACATACTTCCTCCATTTTCCAAAAAAGGATATAAAGTGGTAGCTCTCACTTATGCACTTTCTTTCTGGTGAATGCATAACATTATGTTATATACTTTACCAATACCTCCAAACCTCACAACTTCCCTTGTAGAATCAGTAATGTCCTCCATTGAAAAATGAGAAAATTGAGGCACATATTAGATGATATATCCAAAGGCATCCAACTACCAAGGGCAGAACTCTTAGGGAACCAGGTCCATCTGACTTAACACCAGTGTTCTTGCCTCTAACCTGAGCTGCTTCTCTGACAGGTGTACTGCCCTTTATATTCATGTTGCCCAGCAGTGTTCCTGACCTAGGATAGCTGCCAGTAAAGTTGGTTGGTTTTATTTGAATCATATTCAGCACCCTGGAGTCACTGTACCTCAGCAGCAGCACCCTGTGTATAGTAGGCACTTGGTATTTTTATGTGAACAAAAGCAGCAAAGTAGACAGCATACCCATTTTATAGATGAGAAAACAAAATCCCAGAGAGGACAAGTAACTTGCCTAAAGTCACCCATCACCACTAGTGGCATTTCTGAATGTGAGGGCTACCTGATGTATCTAATGTCAGCTAAATTCATAATTCTTCCTGTCTTCCACATTTTTCACAAATACACTCCCATTTCCAGAAACCCTTCAGGTTTCTTCCAGTTGCTTGCTGTCTCTTCTAAGTCAAGTTCCTCATTCCCACCCGAGACCACCTCAGCCTGGACTTTATTGTCCATATCACTATCAGCATTTTGGACAAAGCCATTCAACAAGTCTCTAAGAAGTTCCAAACCTTCCCACATTTTCTTGCCATCTTCTGAGCCCTCCAAATTGTTCCAACTTCTGCCTGTTACCCAGTTCTAAAGTCACTTCCACATTTTCAGGTATCTTTTCAGTAGCACCCACTCCTGGTACCAATTTACTGTATTAATCTGTTTTCATGCTGCTGATAAAGACATACTCAAGACTGGGCAATTTACAAAAGAAAAAAGTTTAATGGACTCAGTTCCACATAGCTGGGGAAGCCTCTTAATCATGGCAGAAGGTGAAAGGCACATCTCACATGGCGGCAGACACAAGAAGAGAGCTTGTGTAGGGAAACTCCCCTTTATAAAACCATCAGATTGGCCAGGCACAGTGGCTCATGCCTGTAATCCCAGCACTTTAGGAGGCCGAGATGGGTGGATCACCTGAGGGTGGGAGTTCAAGACCAGCCTGGCCAACATGGTGAAACCCCGTCTCTACTAAAAATACAAAAATTAGCTGAGCGTGGTGGTGGGCACCTGTAATCCCAGCTACTTGGGAGGCTGAGGCAGGAGAATTGCTTGAACTCAGGAGGTAGAGGTTGCAGTGAGCTGAGATTGTGCCACTACACTCCAGCCTGGGTGACAGAGCCAGACTCCATCTCAAAAAAAAAAAGCCTTCAGATCTCGTGAGACTTATTCACTATCATTAGAATAGCATGGGAAAGACCCACCCATGCTATGTAATTACTGAGATTTAATTACCTCCCACCAGGTCCCTCCCACAACATGTGGAAATTGTGGGAGCTACAATTCAAAATAAGATTTGGGTGGGGATAGAGCCCAACAGTATCATAGATTTTCCTGAGATAATCAGGGACTGATAATCAGGAGCTGATCTGGATGCGCAAGTATGGAGTATGGGAATCACAGAATAAAGAGGATGTTCGAATCCTATGGGAGAGATGAGATACTGAGTGGATATTTCCTATACCTAGTGAAAACACTTCAAGCTTCTTACATGGTTGGTTGAGAATTTGCTGCTTCAAGATTCTGGCTATAGCAAAACTGTAGAATCACAGTTATTTTACTGTAAGATATCCATTTGAAATGTATTTATGCCACCAAAAACCAGGAAGGTGAAATGTTACACTTGGCGCCATAAAACTATTGTCTGAGCTTGTTTTTCGGAAAAATCCATATCTGGATGATGTGACTGAGTCATCAGCAGTGCCTGGCTGGCTATGTTCTAATAGGTCAGATGTAACTTAAGCCCCAAAGTTTTTAGGACAGCCATAAATTAGTCTGAAGGTGGCTGAGATAAAGCAAGGGTGCTTGTTGCCCCGAGCTTGGAATCAAGGGCAACAAAGCTGCCTGGAAATTGGAAACCCGGGAGAAACTTTAGACCAGAGACAGGCAGCAATACTTTGTGAGAATTTTACTAACAGAAAAATAAGGAAGATACAGAGTCATGTTTATCAAACTTGAGGATTTATAAGAAATACCTGTATGGCTTATTTATTTTATTTTTATTTATTTTTGAGACAAAGTCTTGCTCTGTTTCCCAGGCTAGAGTGCAGTGGCTCAGTCAAGGCTCACTGCAGCCTCACAGTGGGCTCAGTCCTCTCATCTCAGCCTCTGGAGTACCTGGGACTGTGTAGCACCACACCTGGCTAATTTTTTTTTTCCCCTATAGAGATGGGATCTCACTATGTTGCCCAGGCTTGTCTGGAGTTCCTGGACTCAAGCAGTCCTGCCACTTAGGTCTCCCAGAGTGCTGGAATTCAGGCATGAACCACCATGCTCAGTGTGAATAGCTTCTTTAAAATGCAAAATCCTGTGCTTCACCTCCCAGGGAGTCTGATTAAGTAGCTTTGGCTTGGGGCTCAGGAATCTGTATTTTTAGCAAGTGATTCTGATACAAGTGATCCATAGATCATACACTGAGAAACACTGAGTCTGGAAAGACTTCTGAGATCATCTAGTCAGCCCTCTTTCACAAACGGGGAATTTAAGGTCTAAGGAGGAGAAGGGGCTTGAGCAAAGTTGCTGAACAAGTTGCAAGGTCAGTGCAGCTCCACTAACGTACATTTCTTCATTTTGCAATTTACTCTTCATCCTAGTGGCTGGATGAAAAGCAAGTCTACCCTCCTAATTCCCAGCTCCCCTTCCTTCACACTATTTTATGTTTTATTTTTTTTCCAGAGCACCTTCTAATGTAAAAATAATTTACTAATTTGCTGTGTTTATTGCTATTTTCCTTGCTTCACTAAAATGTAAGCTTCACAAGGGCAGTGATTTTTGTTTTGTTTTCACTAAAGTAGCCTATGTGCCTCGAACAGCACCTGACCCATAGTAGGTGCTCAATGGGTATTTATAAGTGGATGGGTGAAAAATATTTTGTTAAACTGTACATAAATTAACAGGAATTATATACCAGTCCTAGGGATTAGCAGAAAATAGAACAGAATATTTTCTTTTTCACATGTTTGATTCTAGCTTGAATTAGAGGTTATAGAAACAGCTTCTTTATGGAAGATTAGAGACTTACCAATCATATATACAATAACAATAATATTAATAACAATAGCAACAATAACAACAGTGATAACTTCTGTTTATGGAATATTTACATTCCATAATGTAGGCACAGTGAAAGGCACATCTCACATGGTAGCAGACAAAAGAAGAGAGCTTGTGTATTAAAACAGATTAATAGAGTAAATTGGTACCAGGAGTGGTACCAAATGCCAAAGACTAGGCAATATTCCATAAATGAAATATTTACTGTCTCTCCAACACATACCATGTGAAGTTCTGAGTTAAGACCATCATACCATTATCTAATCTAAGTCTTAGTATACAGACCAAGGGTAGAGGAACAAACTAGTATTGACTGTTTTCCAAAGGAGGAAACTCAGGCTCAAGAGGCGAAATTACTGTTTAAGGTTAAATAGCCAGTACAGATTTAGGACCTGTGATCACAAAGATTACATTCTTAACTACCCATTACATTCAGTATTTGGCTTGGGGAATTCTCTCTTTGCAGAAGGAATTGAAAATGCCAAAGACTAGGCAAGCACCGCTCTTTGGGATGTCCTTGGGCCAAGAACACCAGCCTCTAAGGTAGTATAAAACCATAGGCTGGAAAGACGCATTTTTTTTTTAGCCCAGCTTTCCAGTATTTACCCACACTCTCAAGTCTTTCCATCCTCACATTACAAAGAACCTTTCGTCTTGAACTATTAGGGTTTCTCACTTCTCAGACACCCTCCCTGAAGCAGGCCAAGGAAAATTCCTGTGGTGACAGGTCATTTCTAGGAAGGCCACTGTAGCACTTCATACTTGCTCACACCCCACCCACTCAAGGAAGGGTAGACAGAAAGAGACTCCTTCACCCAGCTTCTATACTACTTTCCTGTTGAGGCCGCAGGAAGGGGCTGAGGATCATGATTTTCTAAATGTGGACACAACAGACCTCTTGTAAGACTTGGGTGAGCCTTTGAGTTCTTGAAACACTGTACCTATTAAAACTGGTTGTGAACACACAGAATTAAGTATCACCACCCACTGTGGATAGTGTCAGCATTCATTCCCACCCCTGACAGCCAAGACTGGCCCGGCTTGGAATCAGTGAACACTTCACACATGGCAGCAGAGCCCCTTACCCCACAGCTACAGACACAGGTTGAACACTGATGCACCCCTGGGCCTTTATGAAGAGAAAGGCTTATAACACCCACTGCCATCTTTACACACACAGTGCACTAGGTACTGTGCTGAGAACTTCATAGCCATGATCTCATTTAATTCTTATAATTAAATAAGATGAGGCACTGCTGTCCCACTTCCGTAGATGGGGAAGGGCTGGAGAGATTGGTAACTTGTCAGAGTCTTATGGCATCTGCAACAGGCAGAACCACATTTGAAACAAAGGTTGAGTTAGTTCTAAAATCTGTGCTTTGCTAGTCTGCTCTTCTGTAACAGTGGTTAAGAGCATTGACTCTGGAGCCACACTGCCTGGATTTCAGTCTTGACTCTGCCACTTACTAGTTGGGAGACTTTGGGCAGGTTACTTAGCTATCCTCCTCCTTGGGCTATTCATCTGTAACATAAGGATAATAATGTCCTCATAGCATGGGTTGCTGCAAGGATTAAAGGAATCCATATATGTAAAGCACTCAGTGTCTGGTGCATAGAAAGCACTAAATGCCAGCCATTATTATTAATTTATGTATCACGTCCTTTTTTTCTGTGCTTGATAGAAACTTAATCTCAGAAGTTTCAGATTTTTCCAACTACCCACCCTTACTCCCAACCCCGGCCAAGGGTTGCGTCTGTATTCCCAAGGGGCTTAGAGTGTTACCTGCTATATAGTAGCCTCACGTGAATGCTGGTGATGATAATATGGCAGTGCCAAGACATTGGGGGTGTGGGAAGGCAGAGTTAGGGGCTGGCATCTGCATCTCGCCAGCGTCCATCCTCCGTGGTGTTGTATCCTGAAAGTGTGAAGGGTGCTGTCCAGATGCTTATCTTGTGGACAGAACAAGAATGGGGAGGCAACCATTATTTCACGTACAGCAAGTTACTGTTATTTTAATGCCCTAACAATGAATCTATATTTAATTAATTTAAAAGCTAGGGGAGGTAAGAGTATTATTCACCAATTTCCTGGTCAAGGTACATTAAATCAAAGAGGTTAGCACTTAGAACTCTTCCAGGGATAGATTATCTCAGACAAGCTTCAAGGTATGCCATTCTTTGGAATGGATTGTCACTTTCCAACCACCACCACCCAGCAGTGTCTTCCTCCTGTCTCCCTTCCCTCTGGTTGCCTGGGAAGGTGGGCTTTGCCACTGTTTTGCCACTGGCCTAAGCTTCGTCGTGACTATACTTTCCACTTCTCTTCTAGCTTAAGAGTTGGACAGTGGAGGACCTTCAGAAGAGGCTCTTGGCCCTGGACCCCATGATGGAGCAGGAGATTGAAGAGATCCGGCAGAAGTACCAGTCCAAGCGGCAGCCCATCCTGGATGCCATTGAGGCTAAGAAGAGGCGGCAGCAAAACTTCTGAGCAAGGCCAGGCTGTGAAGGCCCAGCTTCACCCAGGCTGTGGGTGAATTCTGGATGGCTTGCCTCACATTTGTTAGCCAGCACTTCTGCTCTGTCATTTCTCCAGCACCTTTGTGAACTCAGGAATGTGCGCCACTGGGAAGGGCTCTCTTGACAGCGTGCCATCTTGATGTGTATATGGACATTGGTCAGGTATATTATTTCAAAGGATTTGTATTGGCGCTTTCAACTCAGAGTTTTAAACCCCAGGAACAGAGACTCCTAGTTGAGTGATAGCTGGGAAAGTTTTACATTGTCTTTTTGTTTGTCTTCTCCCAATAGCTTTCAATTGTTCTTTCTGGAAGACTTTTTAAAAATATATAAATATGCATATATATATATAAATTATAAATAGATTCCCCACTCAGTGTGGTGGCATCTCTGTACAGGTACAGTTTTAAACAGTTTGCCTCTTTTCTGTAAGATTATGGTACTGTGGAACATGAGAGCAGAGGACATGGGAGGCTGTTAGGGGTCACTGAATCCTAGGAGCCAGCCTCCCCTTTTTAAAGGCTACATTTAAAAATTAGGTTTAGGACAGTTCTTTTACCATGGTTTCAGCCTTGTGTGGTCATCACTGGCTTCTGGAGCTATTGATGATGTCCAAGGGAAAGCTTTGAGAGTCTGTGTTTACTCTTTGAGTCCCAGGAGAAGCCTGGCACCCTCTTTGCAAATTGACCTTTGCTCTTTCAATGCCTTTCATCCATCTCCACTGTCTCAACTGCCTAAAGTCACAGCACAGATACTGCCCAGTGCCTTAAGGGGAGAATGACCCACTGAGGGGATAGGCCTGCCAGGAACTCTCAGCAAACACAGGGCTGTGTTCAGTTCACAAAGGGAAAGGGTTTTCAAAGCTCTCATTGTTCATGTAAAAAATGATACACATAGCATTTTGCTCCACATTCCTTACAGACAGGGGTAGAGGGGATTGTTTTTGTGACCCACATTCAAATATGTGACTGTTTTCTTTTCTCTTTTACTGCTAAGCAGCCTAGAAAGGATACATGAGTATTAGACTAAGATTCGTTCTCCAGGAGGTTCAACCTGAACACAGAATGTCAGAGCTGGAAGGGATGATAGAGGTCATCTAGTCTGATCCTCTTGTATGGATGATCAGAAAACAGGCTTAGAGAGGGGAAGTGGCATGGCCAAAACCACAAAGCAAGTTAGCATAAAAGCTGGGACTAGAATTCAGGGTCCTCATTCCTAGGCCACTGAAACATGCAGCCCCTTCTTTTGGGGGAAGAGACCTGTGTCAGTCTTAGTTAATTGTCCCAGCAGAACCTTGCTAACAGAAACCTGCTCTTGTCTTGGCTCTTCAGTAGGTGACCTGGCTGTAAAGAGATTCCCTAGATGAGCCAGATCATTCAGTTTCAGCAAGTTCTTGAGCTCTGCAACATCTGCCAGATAATAGCAGACAAGCAGTCACAGAGGCAGGTTTTTGGCCTGAAGCAGATGAGAGGGCTTTGCAAAAGACAGCATAGGGCCATCTTCCTGCAACTTTGGCTTAAGGCCACATGGTGTTTAGTCACACAGCAAAGTTCTGTGATAATTGGGGAAGACAAATATCTTTTTATTTTCTTCCAATACCTCTTTCCCTCAGATGGGGAATCATGACTGGGTTGCACCTAAGGATATTGTAATTTGACTCCATAATTGCTTTTGCTCCTGAAACCTGGGAATCAATGGAAAGGCAGGGAATGTGCCTCTTCTGTGGCCAGATTCTGTTATTTGCAATTAAAGCAAGTTTTTAAAATATGCAAGAGGCAGTTGTTAGTCTTCAGGGCTTGGCCACTGAAATAGCTATGTGGCAGATATGGGAAATAGAGGACAATTTGAGGATCTTGCTGGAATAATAAATGGCAGCTACCATTTGTTGACCACCTATTATATGTCAGGCCTTGAGCTGGGTAGGCTGTAAACTTCACAGTAACCCTGTGACTTAACTACTTTATCTCCATTTCATAGATGAAGAAATGGGTTCAGAGAGAAAGATTCCTTCCCAAGGCCATGCAGCTAGTAAGTGATAGAATCAGAACTCATAGCATCACTGTAGGGAATCAATATTTATAGGAAAAAGGAAAGTCACAAGTCTGTTTAAAATGAAGTGACCACCTTTTCTTACATAGACTAAATAACTCTAACTGGCATTTTTAGGTTGGAAAGACAGCTGAATTAGTCAAGTCTGATAGCCAAGTAAGTTTTAAAAACCAAAGCATCCAGGATGCACACCCCTGCACCATTTGCTGTGCGAATTAATAGTTCTCTCTCTCTCTCTCTTTTTTGCTTTTTTGCTTATGAGATGGATTTTCGCTCTTGTTGCCCTGGCTGGAGTGCAATGGCATGATCTCGGCTCACTGCAACCTCTGCCTCCGAGGTTCAAAGCAGTTCTCCTGCCTCAGCCTCCCAAGTAGCTGGGATTACAGGCATGTGCCACTATACCCTGATAATTTTTTGTATTTTTAGTAGAGACAGGGTTTCACCATGTCTGTCAGGCTGGTCTTGAACTCCTGATCTCAGGTGGTCCACCCGCCTTGGCCTCCCAAAGTGCTGCAATTACCATAGGCATGAGCCACCGCATCCGGCTTCTCTTTCTTTTTTAAACAAAGAACTTAGCAATTGGCCAGACAGGAAGAGAAAGCCCATTTTCTCCCTTCCTAAGCTAGATCCAAATAAAAGAAAGTTCAGTTTTCCCTCATAACTATTCTTGGGTCATGCACTTTGATCTGGAGTTTGTTTTGTTTCAACCATGTGTGCATCCAGCTTGCTGATCCAACAGTCTATTGCTTACCAGTCTAGCTAGATGGAGCCTTTTGACCAGAAGTCAATTTGTTTTGGATCAGAGAAATTTCCTGACAAGGTATATTTGTTTTCTAGTGACAGAAAGGCAAAGGAGCAAGTCCTAGTTGTTGTTGAATACTAAATTTAAGATACATCAGCTTGCTTTCTTTGAGCTCTGGCCTTCAGTCATTGCTTGAGCATTTGCAACTTGAGCTTCCAGGGAACCTCAGGGTCCTTGCTTGTTCTCTGCTTTCAAGAAACAATGACCTGATTCTGTCTCTAAAGTAATCTCAGAATTCTTTAAGAATATCTTAGTTGCTCCATCAGTCATTTTGAAGCACAGTCCCTTTTTTTTTTTGTCCCTTTCCCCAAGCCACCAATTGGATGAATGAAAGTTTGATGGGGAAGAGGAAGGGTGGGAGGATGCAGGGATGAGTGAATGAATGGATAGATAGACGTATTGATAAATAGATAGAACGAGTCATCTGAAGAAGCTTAAAAATTATAGCCTTGACTCCTTGAGACTGTAGATTTTGATCCAAGAAACATTTATTTAGCACCTGTTAGATGCCAGAAAGTTATACCGTGTAAAACTCAGTAGGTCTTTTCAATATCAGGAAATGAGAGAGGTGACATCATGATGCATCCTATGGATATTAAAAAGCTAATAGAATATTATGAATAATTTTATGCTAATAAATTTAACAACTTCAATGAAATAGACAAATTCCTTGGAAAAATAAAACGTACCGAAGTTCATTCAGTGGATACTAGCTTGAGCAACATGGTGAAATACTGTCTCTTCAAAAAATAAAAAAAAAAATTAGTCGGGCATGGTGGTGCACACCTGTAGTCCCAGCTGGTCAGGAGACTGAAGTGGGAGGATCACCTGAGTCCGGGGAGGTTGAGACTGCAGTGAGCCATGGCCTCACACTGCACTCTAGCCTGGGTGACAGAAGGAGACCATGTCTCAGAAGAAAAAGAAGAAGAAGAAGAAATAGATAGTTTGAATAGCCCTATATCTACAGAAACTTAATAGTGCTGGTAGATATAGGTATTATTATCCTCATTTTACAGATGTGGAAACTGAGGCTCAGAGAGGTAAAGTGTATTGCTCAAGATCATGTGGTTAGAATATGGCAGAGCCAGGATTGAAATCCAGGTCTTCTGATTCTTATTCCAGTGCCCTTTCTGGCATACCATGTTGCCTCTAAAGATTGCAGCTCCTTATTTACTGGAAAATTGTTTCTGCCCAATCTACACCTACACCTCCCCCCATCCTTTCTTAAGCACTATGTTTGTGTTTTCATCAGTATTATATTCATTGTCTTTGGAATACATGTTCTTGTTTGTGTTTGGAAAAAAAATCTCTTTTACCAGCTTGCACTCAGACCAACTTGGGGAAAAAAAAAAAGCTTAAATGCTGTTGCTATGTACAGTTTAAAAATGTGAAGTTTGTAGCTTTAACTTTTTGTAAGAAAATCTAATAACACTGGCTTAAGTGCTGACTTGAAATGCCTATTTTGTAAGGTTTGGATGTAAGTAATCAATTGAGGTCAGCAGTTTGTATGAGACATAGCCTCCTCCATTGCCCCCACTCCTTTGTTTTTTAAGTTTGAGTTGCTTCCTACGTGTTTATGTTAGAATTGTTGTTCTTTCTTCTTCCTATACCTCATCACCTTTGTTTTAAATAAACTGTCCTTTGGACCACAAACCCTTATTAATGAGAATGTCCATATATAGCCTGGATAACTGTGTTTTGAACAATCTTTGTGACATCGACTCTGTGGTGTTTATTCTAAGATCCAAAGTGGGGAAGAGATAGGTAAACTTTTGTTGGGCCTCTGTTGTGTGCCAGGGTACTGAGCTAGTTGTCAGGGATATAAAGATGAACCAGACACCGTTCTTGCAGAGCATTTGGGGAGTTAGCGAAGCACAAAAACACACAATATTGAACATACCATGGTAGAAGAAGGTACACAATCTGTAATACACAGAAGAGGGAGTGACGGTTCTGCTGGGATGTCCAAGGAAACTCTTCTAGAGGAGATAATATACCTTGAAACTTTAAAATAGAAGAAGAGATGTCTAGGTTAATAAAGAGTAGGAAGTAAGGGAGAGAAGGCATCCTGGACAGAACATGCTTGTATAAAGCATCTAGTGTGAGATGTCAATCACTTTAGAATCCTTTATCCCCATTTGCTGCTGCATGAAGCCAGGCCAGACGTGGTGCAGCATTCAGAGGTGGAGCAGCAGGTTCCAGCCCTTGTATGGCCCTTTCTTATTCAGCCTGACCCTAGGTTTTTTTTCAGTCTTGAAAGTTGACCCCACAGTAGAGAGGGAATAGAGTTATAGTGAAAAGTAAGTGTAGATCTCTTGAGTCAAGTTGCTCTACGGTATTTAATAGAATAGTTCCACAGTCAGTGTGTATAACTGTCATGTTTTTCTGTGGGCCTTTCTTGGACTGGGGTGATTGATAAGTGTGTTTATTGTTGCCTGATTTACTTGCCTCACTCCCTGAAATATTTAGTGTACCTTCCTTCCTGTTGCCAGAGTTGATGACAGATGTTCCTTATTGATCACACTGAGAACCTATGGCCAGATGAAGGAAAGAAGGAAGGATGAAGTAAGTTTTATTTATTAAGCACTTATTATCTGCCAGGAACAATGCAGAGCCGTTTAGATGACCTCATTTGTTTTCTCACACACACTCTTAGGTATATAGTAGTGTACCCTTTCTATAGACACATTGATTTTACAGTGTGCAATACTGCCCACAAGGGGGTGGTTTGCTGTGATAGCGATTGAGGAGCCCTACCAGCATTTAATGGGCAGGGGCAGGTTTGCTAGATGCTCTGCAGTGCATTCTGGGATACTCCTGCATAACAAATATCTGTCCAGTGTCCAGCACAACATTCAGATGTTCCACTGGTTATTTATTTTGGTGAAAATTTTGTTTATAAACGTGATACTAAACCAAAGTTCATTTAAATGTAAACACAACGTACTTTTTATAAGGTTTTACTGTTTTTTAAAGAATGAACTATGTAGAATGGAGAGACATTTGTAGTCTTTTTTGTTCGAAACTTTACTAAGAGTTGTTCTCCATTTCGGAAAACCACATCATCAATGGCTATGATTTTTGAGTCACTAGTTCAAGATTAGTTTAGATCTGTAGCTGTTGTATTCACAGAAATTCTGTGTAACATGTAAACACATGTAATTTCAGAGAATGATGAAGTACTGCAAAAAGAAAAGAACAGGGTAATGGGATTGAGAGTAATGTGTGTGTGTGCATGCATGTGTGTGTTTGTGTAGGAAGTGGCAGCTTTATATAGAGTGATAAACAACGCTTCTGGAGAAACAGTGTTTATAATGACACCTGCATGACAAGAAGGAGCCAGCCAGGCTGAGGGAACAGCAAGAACAAAGACCTCGAGATAAGAACAAAGGTTTGGCTTGTTGGGAAAATGGAAGGATTCTTCCATGGCTTGGAACAGTGTGTACAAGGTGGGTGAAAGCAAGAGTGTTCAGGGCCTTGTGGTCCATGGGAAGGGGTTAAGGTGTTATTCCTGATGAAATGGAGAACCGTCAAAGGTTTTTAAGCAAGGAACTGGCATGACAGACGTATTCATTTTGAAACTATGCCTTCATGAAATAGTGCTCAACTTTAGTCATCAGGAAAATACAGTCAGCCCTCCATATCCATGGGTTCTACATAAACCAACCACGGATCAAAAATATTAGAAAAAAAAAATGGCCCAGCACAGTGGCTCACGCCTGTAATCCCAAAACTTTGGGAGGCTGAGGCTGAGGCTGAGGCCAGTGGATCATTTGAGGTCAGGAGTTCAAGACTAGCTTGGCCAACAGGGTGAGACCCTGTGTCTACTAAAAATACAAAAATTAGCTGGCATGGTGGCACACCTGTAATCTCAGCTACTCGGGAGGCTGAGGCAGGAGAACCACTTGAACCCGGGAGGTGGAAGTTGCAGCGAGCCAAGATTGCGCCACTGCACTCCAGCCTGGGTGACAGAGCGAGACTCCATCTCAGTGGTAAAGAGCTATGTCTTACATTACTTCATAGCATTTGACCACTGAGGATGAGACTCAGAGATGGGATAACGTGTCACAGTTAATTTTAAGGAAGTGAGGAATGTTCAGGCTGTGAGATAGGGCATTTTGTTTTTAACTGCATAGAGTAATATAAAGGGAGAGTCAACAAAGCAAGCCCCAGTGCCTTTTTTATTTTTGTACAGAAGGAACGTACAGGATTTCTATGACTATGGCAAAAGAATCTCTTATGACTTGCAGTAGGGCTGAGTTCTCCAAACACCAAAGTGGGCAATTGATTATGCAGGTTGCTGAATTCACAGCCCTGCTGCACTTTGTGAAGTTAGGCATTAATAGAGGGTGGGATTATGATAAGTGTAATGATCATATGAGAGGATGTGGGAGAAAATCAAAAGCTCTCTAACACACTGGGTGTAAACAGCTCACACCTTTTTTTACAGGAGAAATGTCACAATTTCCTGCTTGCCCCATCCCTCAAGGCTACTTAGCTGGAACGTGGAGGGATCAGTTTGGCCTAGGGCATGAAAAAAGTAGACTCAGTAGGAAAAAAAAATCCTGGACCCATACAGAATTGTAGAAACTTGTTAACTGACACCACCAAAAATTTGGGGAAATATTTGTGGAAATGAAATTTTGTGGTGCTTTATCAAGGAAGAGAGAAGAAGGCTGATCTTGATATGGATTCACTTACCAGGGATTATTTCGCATTCTCTGTGCTGGCTCCAGGAGCTGGCAGGGCTCTAACAATGTGATGAGTTGGCTAATGCAAACTTAAAAGAAATGCTGGCCCATGTGAAATGGAACTTAAAGGCCCCAAATCTCTTGGCATCATGGAGAGTAAGGGATTCAAAGGTTTCTGAAGACAGGATGCTAGATTGGATCTGTTCTGTGCCTCCTTCCCACAGATACCTCTAACTGTAGCCCTCACACTTTACCCTTGCTTTGAGGACAGTCAAGAATGCTGGATGGAGGGGCTGCAATTTTAAATAGGTTCCCTGATTCCGAGGGGAAGAAGAATGCAGAGATGTGGGAGGCCAGGCTTTGGCATTTCACCCTCAGAAATGAAGTGGGAATGGTCATTGTACTATCAGGAGGCTCTGTGTGAGGCAAGAACTCATGGTGTCAGGCCCTAAAAAGTTAAATCAAAGGCAACCCACCCCACTTAACCAGCAAAACATAACAAAACAAAGCAAAGCAAAACGAAAACCAAAAACTCTCTAGTTCTGGCAAAAAAAAAAAAAAAAAAAAAAAGGTCATGACTTGAGCCACTATGATAGTTACAGATCATCATTAACACTAGGCTTGTGTTTATTGATCTAAAGTCCTTGGACTGAAGGATATGCTACTTGCCTTTGAGGAAGGACTCTGCTACACTACATAAGTGTAATGTCAATATTTCTCTTGCCTTCTCCAGAAGGATCTGTGGCCATTTCTCAAGGTAACCAGATACTGAAGAAAGGGAAATACACCATTTGAGGAAACTTGATGAAGATTTTGAGCTAATACCAGTTTCCTGGGTTTAAGAGTACCACTGTACATCCATCTATCATGTAAAAAAATAGTGTTCTGACTTTTGTCCATGCCATTGGAGGCTTAGTGGAATTCCAAAACTATTCCATATCAACAGTTTCGGAGAGATAGGTGGCTCTCTGACCTATGAAGTAAGGGCCATTATGATATAAAAGGCCAATAGAATCTAACTGAACAACTGTTCCAAAATAGACAAATCAACAGTAGTAATATATCTTTAGGGGAGGCTGCAGAGATTCGTGCTTCTACCAAAGACTTTGCAAGCTGATGACTCCCATCAAAACACCATTGATTTCCTCTGTTTGGAGGGGGCAAAATTAGATGGGTCTTGGAAAATGACAGTGGATTTATTATTTTTTTATTGTACTTTGGGCTCTGGAGTACATGTACACATCCTGCATCCTGCAGGATTGTTGCATAGGTACATACATGCCATGGTGGTTTACTGTCTCCATCTCCCCTGCCCCAGTACCTACATCAGGCATTTCTCCCGGTGTTATCCCTCCCCATCCTCCTCGCCCCACCGCTGTTCCTCCCCTCCCCTCCCCTCTGCCCCCCTCCCCCCCGCCTAGCCCTGTGAGTGTTCCCTTCCCTGTGTGCAAGTGTTCTCATTGTTCATCACCCGCCTATGAGTGAAAACATGCGGTGTTTGGTTTTCTGTTCTTGTGGCAGTTTGCTGAGAATGATGGTTTCTAGATTCATCCATGTCTCTACAAAGGACATGAACTCGCCGTTTTTTATGGCTGCATAGTATTCCATGGTGTAGATGTGCCACATTTTCTTTGTCCAGTCTATCACTGATGGGCATTTGGGTTGGTTCCAGGTCTTTGCTATCGTAAACAGCACCGCAGCGAACACACTTGTGCATGTGTCTTTATAATAGAACAATTTATAATCTTTTGGGTATATACCCAGTAATGGGATTGCTGGGTCAATGGAATTTCTATTTCTAGATCCTTGAGGAATCGCCATACTGTCATCCACAATGGTTGAACTAATTTACACTCCCACCAACAGTGTACAAGTGTTCCTTTTTCTCCACATCCTCTCCAGCATCTGTTGTCTCCAGTTTTAATGATTGCCATTCTAACTAGCATGAGATGGTATCTCAATGTGGTTTTGATTTGCATTTCTCTAATGACCAGTGATGATGAGCATTTTTTCATGTGTTTGTTGGCCACATATATGTCTTCTTTTGAAAAGTGTCTGTTTATATCCTTTGCCCACTTTTTAATGGGTTTGTTTGTTTCTCATAAATATGCTTTAGTTCTTTGTAGATTCTGGATATTAGCCCTTTGTCAGATGGATAGATTGCAAAAATTTTCATTCAGATGATAATTCCTTTTTTTTTTTTTTTTTGAGATGGGGTTTTCTCTTGTTGCCCAGGCTCAAGTGCAATGGGCAATCTTGGCTCACAGCAACTTCCACCGGTTCAAGTGATTCTCCTGTCTCAGCCTCCTGAGTAGCTGGGATTACAGGCATGAGCCACCACGCCTGGCTAATTTTGTATTTTTGGTAGAGACAGGGTTTCTCCATGTTGGTCAGGCTGGTCTTGAACTCCCAACCTCAGGTGATCTGCCCACCTCGGCCTCCCAAAGTGCTGGGATTACAGGATAATTCCATTTTTAACTGTTGTGTTAGATATATGCTAATCATTACAGTCTC
>CAUYLG010010654.1:0-15766 GCA_963573385.1 Cacajao melanocephalus | reverse complement strand
GATCACTGAAAACTAGATTCAAAGTCATTGCTCAACAAGCTGATCCTACAAATCCCTTCTATTAAAAGGTAGTTTAAATCTGGAAAGAAGGCAAAGCATACTTGTTAGTCAATTGCTTTTAGATATAATTGAGACTACACTACTATACACAATTAGGTGCACAATATGTGTAACAATGCATACTATGGTGCGGAGTTCATTTCAATTACCATATTTTATATTTATTCGTCAACAGCATATGTTTTATGCTCCAAAAGCAATACGTTGATCCAGCAAAATGGTTGCATTTAATGTTCTTTTAAAGACAGATGAACTAAATTTAAGGAAGAGTTGGCTTTTCTTCATATCTCATTTTCAAATTACTGATACAAATTTGCCAGAGAAACAATTATGTGTTTTACCTAACATCAAATAATCTGCAAACTTTCCAAGGCAGATGCATTTCTTGTTCAATTTCCAAAAGTAAATACAGTCTTTCTAACTGAAAACATTTCCATTCCTAGCTCTCTAAAGCAAACATTAAAAAGAAAATTACAAAATATGACCTCTAAGCTTTTGAATAGTCCACTTAGTTACATAAAGTATTTTCTGTCCCAACACTTTCTCTAATTCAAAAGATATTTACTTCCTAAGTACATGACAAAGTCTTCATTTCAAACCATTCGCTCAGTTTCCATGGTAACATTGCAGGATTCCTTGGCTACCATAAGTCGCATTAGTTGACTGTGGAATTTCTCAATCTTCTTTACATCTTGAGCTTGCTCTGTTTTATACACCAAACAAACTAAATCATCTGTTACTTTAATACACAAGTTCCCATCAGTATGCCTATATTTGAGAACCACACGTACCTTCATAGGGTCAGCGAGGTAAAGCTTCTTGGCAGCGCGGCTGAACTCTTCCCAGGTCTGGTACTGCGGCATCGTGGCCTGGAGTGGAAAAGTAAACAGAAGCAAGGCCGCAGAACCCGGCCCAGCAAAACTCTCTTTTTTTTTTTTTTAAAGATGGGGTTTCACCAAGATGGCCAGGCTGGTCTTGAACTCCTGACCTCAGGTGATCCACCCACTTCGGCCTCCCAAAGTGCTGGGATTACAGGCGTGAGCCACCGCGCCCGGCCTAAACACCATTTTTTTCATTAAAACACTCAATAAACTAGAAAAGACAGGAACTCCTTCAACCTGATAAAAGCTATTTATGAAAACTCACAGGTAGCATAAAACTTCATGTTGAAATATTAAATACTTTCCTGTAAAATCAGAAATAAGACAAGAATGTTTACTCTTATCACCCAGTTTAACATTTTACTAGGAGGTCAATTAGGCAAGAAAATGAAATAAAAGATATCTGTATTGGGGAGGAAAAAGTTAACTATCGCTATCTGCAGATGACATGATCTTATAAATAAAACTAAAGAATCCATTGAAAATTATTAAAACTAATAAATTCAATAGGTTGCTTGATATAAGGTAAATATACAAAATCAATATATTTATATATACTAGCAATAAACAATCTGAAAATTAAATTTTAAAAATTTCACTTATAATAGCACCAAAAAGAATAAAATATTTTGGAATAAATTTGGAAAAGTAGTGCAAAGCTGGTTCTCTGAAAATTGCATAATATTATTGAAAGAAATGAAAGAATGCCCAAATAAATGGAAATATATCTCATGTTCATTGATTGGAAGACTGGATGTTGTTAATATAGATAGTCCCCAAATTGCTTCAATGCAATTTTTATCAAAATCCCAGCTGCTTTATTTTTTCTTTTATTTTCTCCCTTCCCTTCCCCTTCCCCTTCCCCTTCCCCTCCCCTCCCCTCTCTCCTCCCTCTCTCCTCCCTCTCGCCTCCCTCCCTCCCTCTCTTTTCTTCCTTTTTTTTCTTTGATGGAGTCTTGCTCTGTCCCTCAGGCTGGAGTGCAGTGGCGCCATCTTGGTTCACTGCAACCTCTGCCTCTCAGGTTCAAGTCATTCTCCTGCCTCAGCCTCCCAAGTAGCTGGGAGGCACCTTCCACCATGCCTGGCTAATTTTTGTATTTTCAGTAGAGAGGGGTTTTGCCATGTTGGCCTGGCTGGTCTTGAACTCTTGACCTCAGGTAATCCACCTGCCTCAGCCTCCCAGAGTGTTGGGAGGCTCACAGGCGTGAGCCACTGTGCCCAGCTTGCTTCCTCCCTTCCCTCCTTTCCTCCCTCCCTCCCTCCCTCCCTCCTTCCTTCCTTCCTTCCTTCCTTCCTTCCTTCCTTCCTTCCTTTTTGGAGATGCAAGGGATCTAGATAGTAAGAAAAAAATCTTGAGAACACAGTTGAAGGACTCAGACTTCCCAAGTTCAAAACTGAATACGAAGTTACAGTAATAAAGACAATGTGATACTGGCATAAGGAAAGACATGTAAGTCAATGAAATAGAATATAAGAGTTGAAAAATAAATTCTCACATTTATGGTTGATTAGTTTTTGGCAAGAATGCCAAGACAATCAAATGGGGGGAGATAATATTCTTTTTGAAACATGTCCTGCTGGGACAATAGGGATAACTTTATTAGAAGAATGAAGTTAGACTCCTACCTCATAACACACACAAAAATTAACTCCAAATGCATCATAGACCTAAATGTAAGAGCAAAAAGTATAAGACTTAGAAGAAAATAGATGGAAAATATGTGTGACCTTAAATTAGACAGTGTATCTTAGATAATCACACCAAAAACAAGCTACAAAAGAAAAAAGCAGATAAATTGGACTTTGGCAAAATTTAAAACTTTAGGGCTGCAAAGGATATCATCAAGAAAATGAAAAGATAACCTTAGAGAAAATACTTGCAAATCATATATCTGATAATGGACTAGTATCCAGAATATATGAAGAACTCTGACAACTTGATGAAAAAGATAAATTATCTAATTAAAATATGGTAAAGGACTTATAAGTATATTAAATGATGCTGAACGTCATTAGCTCTCAGGGAAATGCATATCAAAACTCTAATGAGATCCCACTTTACGCTTGCCAGGTTAACTATAGATAATAACAATGTTGTCTGGGATGTGGGCAAACTGGGACTCTTACATATTGCTGGATAGAATGTAGAAAGTTGGCTGGGTTCGGTGGCTCACGCCTGTAATCCCAGCACTTTGGGAGGCCAAGGAGGGAGGATCACCTGAGGGGTCAGAAGTTCAAGACCAGCCTGGCTATCATGGTGAAACCCTGTCTCTACTAAAATTACAAAAATCAACTGGGCATGGTAGCAGATGCCTGTAATCCCAGCTACTCAGGCGGCTGAGGCAGGAGAATCACTTGAACTTGGGAGGCAGAGGTTGCGGTGAGCCAAGATCGAACCATTGCACTCCAGCCTGGACAACAACAGCAAAACTCCATCTCAAGAAAAAAAAGTGTAGAAATCTGCAGTTGCTTTGGAAAACAGTATGGCAGTTCCTCAAAAAGTTAATATAATATATAATACGTAAGACTTTTAGAAGAAAATAAATGGAAAAATATTTGTGACCTTAAATTAGACAGTGTATCTTAGATATAACACCAAAAACAAGATACAAAAGAAAAAAACAGGTAATATGTAAGTGTAGGGTTACCATATGACCCAACAGGTCCACTTCCAAGTGTATACCCAAGAGAAGTAAAAACGTATGTCCACATAAAATCTTGTACATGAGTGTTTATAGTAGCATTATCTATAATAACACAAAAGCGGGAACAACCCAAATGTCTGTCAACTTCCAGATGGTTAAAGTGTGGTATAGTGATACGATAAAATGCTATTTAATAATAAAAAGGAATAAAGTACTGATGCATGCAGCAACATGGATGAACCTTGAAAATACTATGCTAAGTGAGAGAAGCCAACCACAAAATACTAAACATTGTGTGATTACACTTAAATGACATGTCCAGAATATCCATAGTATACTTTCTATAGAGATAGAAAGTAGATGAGTGGTTTCCTGAGGCTGGGGGAGGGAGTTGGGGGAACTGGGTAGTGACTACTAGGTAAAGAGTTTCTTTCTGGGGTGATGAAATGGTCTAAAATAGAATGTGGTGATGGTTTCATAACTCTGAATATACTAAAAGCCATTGAATGAGCACTTTAAATTGGTAAATTATATGTGAATTATGTTCTGCTAAAGTTGTGTTTAGGTGTCTCTAAAAATGATGGTGTCTGCAAATACTCTTTTACAAATCTTTTTTGTTGTTGTTCATAGTTGTTTATTTGCACATCTAGTGATCTGTCCCAAGGAAAGAGTATGTAAAAGAACATAAGCCATTTTAAAGCCTTTAATGTATACTACAAAATTACACTCCACAAGTTTTATACAGTTGTGCATTTCATTGGCCTGTTTTGTTTTATCCTTGACAACCTAAATAATTTATTAGTGATATTTGTCTGAGGATCCTCTGAGTCTATCAGAGTGCCTTTCTTATAGAAGGTATTTAATAAATACATGCTCTAAGTGAGGGAAAACATTTTTGGTTGATTTTTAGGTGCAAATGGTTTCTTTTGATTTTATTTAAGATGCCTTTGTTTATTAGTGATATTGACATCTTCTCTTATTTTATTGGCTTTGTACAGCTTTGTGAATTGTCTCTTCATGTCCTTTGCCTACTTTTCTATCGTGGTAACAATCTTCTATAAATGTTGTATAATTATTTAAAAATATGTTAGGCTGGGCATGGTGGATCATGCGTGTAATCCCCGCCCTTTGGGAGGCCAAGGTGGGCAGATCGCTTGAGCCTAAGAGTTTGAGACCAGCCTGGGCAACATAGTGAGACCCCATCTCTAAAAAAGATAAATAACATAAAAATATATTAAAAGATTCACTAGTTGTCTATCATATGTATTACAAATATCCCCCCCCATTTGCCATTTGTTTGTTAATTTTATTTGTGATGGTTTAAAAATTATAATATATTTTTTGGTGATCAAGTCAGTTTTTGTTCCCATTGTGATATTTTCCTTTGCTTGTCTATCACTTTCTTAGAGATAAGATAAACATTGATTCATTCTTTCATAGGTATTCTATGATTTCATTGAAAATACAATCTTCAGTGCGTCTAGTATTCATTTTGTTGTAAGATAAAAGATATCAACTTAGGTTTCTCTTATAGTTCATCAGGTATCCCACTACTGTTTATTGAGTCATGTCTTCTATTACCACTCTTACTAAATACCAAAGTTTCACATACATTTGGGTTGGTTTCTGAGTTTTCTATTGTCTTCCATTGCTTTGTTTAAAGTGTATATTATTCTGACTTTCCATAGTTGAATATGGCCGAATAAGTCCCCGTTTATTAATCTTGTTTTATTTAAAAATGGTCATTTTCACTCATTTTCCAGTTAAGTAGTTTTACTCTCTCATAGTGAATGTGATTTAACACCCCATTGCTCACCCTATTCATCTCCCAATGGCCAAATGAAAAACTTTAGAAGACTTAGGCTCTTGCCCTGGCCCCATCATTTTCTGGCTATGTGGGCTTAGGCTAGTCATTGAACCTGTCTGACTCTCACTTTCCTCCTCTGTAATTCAGTGAGAATCATATACTTCCTATAAGGTTGTGAGGTTCAAATGGAATAATCTGTATGGAGGCACTTGGTGAACAATGTAGTAATATGCAAGTGCTTTTTTTGGTTTTACCTAAGGGGCCAGTGAGGCCCAGAGGAGTGCTGGGACCTAGGTAAGGTCACAAGCCAGTTCATGTGGAATGTATCCAGATTTAGAACCCTAGCCAGTGTCCCAGGGCCCTTCCAACTGGGCTCTGCTGCCTGCAGTCCTGGGTGTGTTCTGATTAGCCTGTGTAGTGGTCTTGGTGTAAGTATTTCTCCTGTACTGTCCCCTATAGGTTGTGGCTGGCCATACCATTTCCCTGGTTCCCCCAATGCTCCTGATTACCTGGAAGGGCCATTTGGATAGTGTAGCAGACATCCTGTATGTGGACAACTTCCAGCTGGTTATCAGCGCTGGCCAGGACCGGGACGTCAAGGCTTGGAAACTCTCCGGTGATGCCATTGGTATGGATCCTGCTGAAGCTCAGTGATGCCCATGGCCCTTCTTGTCTCTGTCCCTGTCTGAACATAAGCTGGCGTGAACTTTGTACTCTGTGGGGAGGGAGTTTGAGGCCACAGCAACTGCTTTTGCTTAAATATTACAGTCTGCCCAACTGTCCATTCAGCAAACTGTCCTTCCATCCATTCACCCTAGATCTACCCAATATTATTCACCTATGTATATTTTTGCAAATCAAATATATGATAAGGCATATTCCTTTCTCTAAAAAAATTAACTTGTTGCATTGTATGTAAAGAAAAACATATAAACCAGAAGGGTTCAGCTTCTTGAATTTTGAGAAAGTAAACACATACCCATATTGCCACTATTCATATCAAAAAACAATTTGGGCCAGGCGTGGTGTCTCACTCCTGTAATCTCAGCACTTTGGGAGGCTGAGGCGGGAGGATCACCTGAGGTCAGGAGTTTGAGACCAGTCTGGCCAACACAGTTAAACCCTGTCTCTACTAAAAATATATAAATTAGCTGGGTATAGTGGTGCGCTCCTGTAATTCCAGCTGCTTGGGAGGCTGAGGTGGGAGAATCACTTGGACCTGGGAGGTGGAGTTTGCAGTGAGTTGAGAACACACCACTGGACTGCAGCCTGGGCAACAAAGCAAGACTCCTTCTCAAAAAAAGAAAGAAAGAAACAATTAGTATAGCCATTATGGAAAACAGCATGGAGGTTCCTCAAAAAATTAAAAATAGAACTACCATATAATCCAGCAATCCCACTATTGGGTGTATATCCAAAGGATATTAAAACAACATGTCAAAGAGATAGCTGCACTCCTGTGTTTACTGCAACAGTATTTGTAATAGCCAAGATATGAAATCAACCCAAGTGTGCAACAATGGATGAATGGATAAAGAAAATTTAGTATTTTCATGCAATGGAATACTGTTTAGCCATAAAAAGAATGAAATCCTAGCCCGGCCCGGCCTCCGCTCGCCTGGGTGCGGGGACCCTGGCTGGGGCCAGAAAAAAATAAATAAATAAAATAAATCCTGTCATTTGCAGTGACATGGATGGACCCAGAGGACATAATGTTAAGTGAAATAAGCCAGGCACAGAAAGACAAATATTGCATGATCTCACTCACATGCGGGGGCTAGAAAAAAAAAAGTTGGTATCTTGGAAGAAGAAAGCAGAACAGTGGTTATCAGAGACTGAGAAAGGGATGGAGATAGAGAAGATGGGAAGAGGTTAATTAATAGGCACAAATTTATCATTAGGAGGAATAAGCTCTGGTGTTCTATTGCACAACACACAAGGGTGAAGATGGTTAATAGTAAGGTGTTGTCTATTACAGAATAGCTAGATGAGAGGCTTTTGACTGTTCTCACCAAAAAGAAATGATAAATGTCTGAGATGATGGATGCATTAAATACCCTGACTTGATCATTATATATACAACATATATATGTACTGGAACAGCAAATTATACCCCACAAATATATACAATCACAGTGTATCAATTAAAAAAGAAACTGAAATTAGGAGTGCCCTTCATATCCCCACCACCCTGACCATCACATTTTGTTATACCGCAGATCTTTAGAACTTTCTCATCTTGCAGTATATTAACTATGACTATACCCATTTTGAGCAGCAACTCTATATTCCCCCTCCCCCAGCCCCCAGCAACCACTATTCAACTTGCTGTTTCTATGAGTTTGACTGCTTTAGCTCCAATGTCTGAATCATCTGGAGGGTCCACTTCTAATGCTTGTTTCTTCTCTCGATTATGGGTTATATTTGCCTGCATTTTCACATGTCATGTATACAAAAGAACCCCCAAAAAACTAAAAATTTCCTGGGCTTTGTATAAATGGACTGTAAAGACTTTAGTTGATATTGTTTCCCTCTAGAGCATTTTGCTCTTTCCTCTGTATAGGGCTGAGCATCTCCATCCAGTTGGGGATTGAATTGAGTTGGGGCTGGATAGCAGCTTTAAGAGGACTCGGTTTGCCTCTGTCTTCTGCTGTCTCAAGGATGAAATTTGTGTCTGTTTCAGGCTCTTCTTTCAGTGGGACTCTCTCCCAATGCTCTCATTCTGCTTTTCTGTACCAGCACCTACAACCCCAGTTTCCCCAGTGCTCAGCCAGTGTCCTAACAGGGAAAACAGCTGTGCATTCAGGACTCCACAGTGGATACCAGACACTCTGCCGTTTTCTCTATGTCGAAGCCAATTCTGATTCTCACTCAGCCTGTGTGTAGACTTGGAAATGCTCCCTAGATGAGAAAGCAGCTCCCACTCCCAGCTTTTCCTGGGAAGACGTGTCCCTTTCTGTCATCTTAGTTCACCTGGCCCCCTTTGCTTCGACTGCTTTCCAGGGATTTTATAAAAAATGATTTTGTTATCTATCTGTTTTCATTTTCTTAACTTTAAAAATCTTGCAGCAGGAGAATGGCCTGCTACTCACTATTCTCTGCCCAGGAGCAGGATTTAATTTTTTCTGTTTTCACTACCTACTTTCTACTCCAGCCCCATTCTTTCCCCCACCACCCTAAATCTCACGTCTGTTGGGTGTCTGAGTGTTTTATGCCATTGCCATTTTACACACAAGCTACCTAAAGCCGAGCTGAGGATCATTCAGTCATTGCCATAGTACTCTCCCCTTCTCAGCCCACATGTGGGGCAGGGTGCTTTAGGCTTGAGCTCCAAGTATATCCTAGGGCTTCTGTCTGGCTCATCCAGATATTTGTTGAGTACTCGGTGTTGTGCCTGGCATATGGTAGGCACTCGACATTTTGGTGAGTGTGGGGCCTGAGAGTAGGGGTTGCTAGCTGACCCTTGAGGGGAGAGGGTAAGGGGCAGAGGGCTTGGAGGAGGGGGGTATGTCAGTCATCGTTCTGAACAGCGTCTGGTCAAATCACAGGAACGTTTGGCCTGAGCATGTGGAAAAGACTACAGGATGCCCATGATGGTCTTCATGAACACAGAGCAGGCTTAGAGGAGGAGGGCAACTCTACTGGCACCTCCTGGAAGGCCTCCCATGTGGAGCTGCGGTGAGTGAGCACAGCTCACTTGGTTTTCCCTGGCTTGAGGAGGGAGAGGTTGTGAGTCTTCCCAGGTCCCGGGAAGCCTTTACCTGAGTCGGGTAGAACTAGGCATGGGTGGGGAGGGCCCTCGGAAGGCCAGAAGCTTGAGGGTTGCAGGCAACTCTACTCCACAAGTGGCAGCTATGGCTGGAGAGCCCAGGCCCCATTTTAGCCCAGCTCAGCTGAAAGGTTGAGCAGTGAAAGGGCAAAATACAAAAACCCAAGAGCTTGTATGGGGCCCTGTGCCCCACGTCAGGCCCAGATTTGTTGGAGCTGGCTTCCCTGCAGAGGTCATTGCTACGTAGCCAGAGGTCCCTGGCAGAGGAGTATCAGGCCCAAGCCCAAGGCCCTGATCCTGAGCAGACATTTGTGTTACTTCCCTGATTTGCAGGGCACAGCAGACTGCTGGCTGCTTGTTCCTCCCCCTGCAGGTTATTCCCCTACCCACTCTGTCCACTCCATCCTTATTCCTGACCAAGTCTCCAGTAATTCGGGTTCATTCAAGAACATATGTATTGGTATCCTACTGACTGCCAGACCTTGTGCCAGGTTCTAGAGATACAAGACATCCAGACCCAGGTCCTACCTCAGAGAACTCACAGTTTACTCAGGGAGGTGGACATGCAGGCTCATGGCTGTAGTTTTATGTGATAAGTAATGAGAGCATTAGGAACAGGGATAGCTCAGAGGACCATCCACGTGGTTGAGTGGATCAAGTAAGGAAGGTTTCACAGGAGAGGCGATGTTGGAGTTGGGTTTTGACATTTAAGTAGGAGTTTGTCAGGCACCCACAAAATCTTTGTGGCTCCTGTGCTTCCATCAAGACATACATGTTGACAGTCCTGTGGAGGGAGATCAAACAAGGCAAAGGCAGGGTTTCCCTGGGGCAGGGGCAGGCATGTTTAAATAGTCCACAAGGGGAGGTCCAGATACAGCCAACGAGGTGTTGGGTCTGCATGGTGGAGAGGATAGAGTGGTGGGAGAGTGGCAGGACTTGCTGGGCCAGCTGGATCCAGGCTTTGCAAATGTTAATTCCACACATGTTCAGTGATGAGCTCTGGGGAGTTTGGCCTGCGGGTAGGGATGGAAGATTGGAGAGGATCAGGCCCAGGAAGGGGAGGGCCTTTCAGGGTTTCTGGGAGGGTTGCCCTGCCTTGCGGTGGGAGGATATCTTGTGAAGGAAAGCCCCCCACACTAGGGAGCAGCGGGATCTGGCCGAAGCCCTGATATACCAGCGGCAAGAGCAGGCGGCGCTGATGGCCCTCCTGCATGGGAAGGCAGATAAGGAGGCAGATGCTTGGGCCAAGCTGCAGAAGATGGCCCTGGTGTCCCCATGGGCCGGAGAACGCCCCCTGGAAGACATTGAGGACAGCTGGAGCAAGTGGGAGTCCAGGGACAAGCAGGTGAGGCTAGGAGGGGAGGGGAGCACGCGGAGGGGTTCAGGGACCCCCAAATCTCAGGCTTCACTCTCGGGCATGGCTTCTGCAGGTGAGCAAAGTCTTGGGAGCGGCGTATAAGCCCAAGGAACGCGTGCGGAATACCAGGTTCCTGTCCAGCAGTGTGCCATATGGCTGGATGAAGCAGCAGGTGAGGCGGGATGGGGCGGCTCCCCAGGAGGCTGGGCTGGGTGCCAGGGAGTCCCATTTCCACCAGCAACCACCCTTGTGCCCACACGGCCCTTCAGAGGGGGTGGACAGGAACATTTGCCCTTTAACAGGATTCTGGGCCATGAACAGGTCTGGGTTGAGACTGATGTGGTTGTTTGCCAAGGGCCTGGCTGAGGTAATTGGGGCAGCTTTTGTCCTTGAGGACAAACCTCAAGGGCCTGTGGGACAAGGTCCCCCCTGGGGTAGCCCCTGTCTGTAGCCTCCCAAGCATTTTCCATGGTTTGCTGGTTAGCATATTTCCCATCTATGTCCCCGCTACCATGGTGCTCAGCAGCAGCCCAGGGCATCATGCCAGGCACGTAGTAAGAAACAGGGTAAGTGGAAGGAGTCGCTCTCCATCGGGGACAGAAAGGAGCAGGGGACGTTGGGAAGAGCAGCTCTGAGCTCCATCTTGCCGTTTCCTGGGCAGACCCCAGCCTCTCGCAGCTCCCCTTCCTTGTCTGCCGTGGGAGTGCTGTGGGAGCTCCTCCTCTGTCAGGTTCCCTTGGGAATAAATGAGATGACACTGAAGGCCACGTCCTTGCACGGCCTCCCTGTCCTGGGCTGGGGAGAGGCTGGTGTGCATGGATTGCTCCCAGGAGCTCTTTGCACTGGGGCCTCACCCAGGGTCCCAGCTGGAGGCCTCATGCTCAGAAGCGGGCAGTCTGCGCGCCCAGCTCACAGGATGGCCATAAGCACCATAACTGTGTGGAAAGCAGGGCTGGGCGCCTGGCCTGGTGCTGGGTGGGCGCGTGAGTCCACGGGCCAAGGTGGTTAGTGGCAGCCACAGTCCTCTGGACCCGTCTTCTTGGCCTGGTAAGACCTCAGGGCGCCTCCTTCCTGAGAGCCTGCTCTTGGTCCTGGGTGTCCCTGGCTCCAACTGGTGCCCCGTGCCCGCTCCCCGCTCTGTCCCTTGCAGATCTCACCCCAGGTCTACCAAAGCCTGCACTTCAACGAGCTGACGCCCACTCAGCAGCCTGACTTCCTGACCAGCAGGGGCCCCGACCACCAGGACCGGCACATCCGCCTGGTGGCCCGTGACATCCGGAAGGACCTGGTGCCCAGCGGGGAGCAGGCTGCGCTGGATACCACGGCCAGCACGCCCCCGGCCACCTCCTCCCCGTCCTCCTTGTTATCTGTTTCTGCCTCAGCCTCCAGGCTGCTGGACTCCAGCTTGCCTGCCTTCCTGAGGCCCCAGTTCTCCTTCTTGCTGCGGCCCCAGTCGGCCTCCACGGCCCGTTCCACCCCCTTGGTCCCCTCCCCGGTGTCTGAGTCCACCCTGCAGAGGTCAGCGACCCCCAGGATCATTGTCTCCTCCTTGGAGCAGCCCCCAAAGCCTCTGAAGGCCACCTCCATGTCCTCTGTGAAGGGAGGCTCCCACGTCAGGTTCTGAGGTGCCCGCGCTGTTCTCTAGTCCTCCAGCAGGGCAGCTGCGCCCATGGTGAGCCTGGGTGTCCCTGGCATCTTCCTTCCCAGACCCAGAGGAGGTGGCCCTTCCCCCAGCCACCCCACTCAGCCTCTCTGGGGAAGTCCACCTGTCTCCTGACCTTGTCTTCTCTTTGGCCCCCATAGAGAACCTGAAGCAGAAAATAAATGTTCTCAGCTGTGGGCGTCCACAGGCGATGTGTGTGTTCCTGGCCCCCTTAGGTTCCTCCTTATCTGAGACCAGTCACATCCCCTTGTCTGAGACTGGTCATATCCCCTGGCCAGGCCCTGGGCAGAGGCAGAGAGGAGAGTCCCTTTCCAAGGACACCTGGGTGTGGCTGTTTGGCTTGAAACTTGGTTCAGCCTCATGGCAAGAGTGAGGCCCGGCAGCCATCCGGTGGGGGGTTGTGGCTGTTCATCTTCTGCCCCTGCTGTCTGTCAGCCTACCTCATCAGCAAACACTCCCTGCCCAGCACCCTGTTCTGTCCCGTGTGCAGAGAGGTCTGGAAGCGTGGTGGGCGGCACCCCTCCTGGCTCTGCCGCTGTCTGACTATGGAGTCCCACGTGTCCTTCCCCTCTGGCCTGGAGGCACCTGTCCAGACCTCTGCTGGGCCCTCAGCCCTCTTGGCAGCTCGAGGTCCCATTCTGGGGCATGTGGGGCCTTCTGGACACTTCATCTGCAGCCTGAAGGGAACACGGACAGCCCACTGCTGCTGAGCAAGGGGGAGGTGGGCTATAGGCTGGGGGTTCTTGGGGGGGTCTCTCTAACTGTCTGTGTCTCCACTGACCCTCCTGTCCAGTCCGAGGCTCAGCCCCGAGGGGTGCACGTGTAGCTTCTCATCTCTCTCCCCTTCCGTCTCCCTTTACACTTCTCAGGGGTGGAAGTATGGGCTCCCCACCACCACTCTGCTGGGAGTTTTTTTTTGAGACAGAGTCTCACTCTGTCACCCAGGCTGGAGTGCTGTGGTACAATCTCGGCTCATTGCAACCTCTGCCTGCCTGGTTCAAGCGATTCTCCTATCTTGGCCTCCTGAATACCTGGGACTACAGGCATGCACTGCCATGCTTGGCTAATTTTTGTATTTTTAGTAGAGACGGGGTTTCGTCATGTTGGCCAGGCTGGTCTCGAACTCCTGACCTCAAATGATCCGCCCACCTTGGCCTCCCAAAGTGCTGGGATTACAGGCATCAGCCACTGTGCCTGGCCTGCTGAGAGTTTCTACGTCACCTGTGCCTCCTTCCTGGGGTCACTGCATCCTCTCCTGCATGAAGAAACTGATCTCAGCCCTCCTAGCTTGGTTCTTGCATTAAGGAGTCAGGGGCACCCAGGAGCCAGGCATTATTGAGGCCAAAATCCATGTGTAGGCTGTGTCCCGGTACCATCTCTGTATCCCTCTCCTAGCGCTGCCGGAAAACAGTACCACACTTGATGTCTTTAAACAACAGAAACTTACTGTCTCCGCTCTGGAGGCTGGAGGTCAAGATGTCAGCCTTGGAAGAGGCTGCAGCTTAGGAGTCAGTAACTTCCTAGTCAACCCACCCCGCAGCCCTTGTTGATTTTCACTTTCACAACAAACACCTATGAAGTGCTTTCTAATTTAGAAGACTCTTCCTTGCAGTGGAGCTGAAAAGGCATCTGTCTGGGGCTCAGGAGAGGCCTGCTCTCTGGGCCACAGAGAATCATGGCATGGAGGAGGTGCTGGGGATCAGACACCTTTGTGCTCGGGGTTAGGGGCATGGGGTGATGGGGCCCTGCCCAGGCCACGCAGATCTCATGCGGTGCCTCCCGTGGCCTTCCCCCCATACCACCTCCCCTGGGAAGGGACTTCTCATTTTAGACACTGCCCTTGCATCCGAGGGCTTCTGGATGCCCCTGGAAGGCGGTAACAGAGCACCACACACGGGCCTTCAAACAACAGACATTAATGTCTTCACAGTTCCGGAGGCCAGAAGCCCACAATCAAGGTGTCAGCAGAGCACCTTGAACTTGGTAGGGGAGGACCCTTCCTCGCCTCGCCTCTTCCAGCTTCTGGTGCTTGCTGGTAATCCTCGCTTGGTGTTCCTCAGCTTAGAGAGGCATCCCCTGCCACCCCCACCCCCGCCTCCATTGTCACACAGACATCTCCTTCATGGGTCTCCATGAGGCCTCCTCCTTCTTCCCTGTTTCTTCTTCCCCTTCCTCTTCTTCTCCTCCTCCTCCGCCTTCTCCCCCTCCTTCTCCTTCCCTTTCTTCCTCCTCCTCTTCTTCATCCTCTTCTTCTTTTCCTTCTCTTTCCTCTTCCTCTCCTTCCTCTTCCTTTTCCTCTTCTTTCCTCCTTCCTCTTCCTCTTCTTCTTCTCCTTCTTTGTCTTCTTCCTTGAGACAGGGTCCCACTCTGTCCCCCAGGCTGGAGTGCAGTGGTGTGTGATGATCACAGCTCACTGCAGCCTCAGCCCCCCAGCCTCCAGCCATCCTCCCACTTCAGCCTCCCATGTAGCTGGGGCCACAGGTGCACCCCACTACGCCTGGCTAATTTTTAGAATTTTTTGTAGCGGCCAGGCGCAGTGTCTCACACCTGTAATCCCGGCACTTTGGGAGGCTGACACAGGAGGATTGCTTGAGGTAGGAGTTTGAGTCCAGCCTAGACACCATGGCGAAACCCTGACTCTACTAAAAGTACAAAAATTAGCCAGGTGTGGTGGTGCGTGCCTGTAATCCCAGCTATTCAGGAGGCTGAGGCAGAAGAATCACTTGAACTCAGGAGGCAGAGGTTGCAGTGAGTGGAGATTGCACCACTGCACTCCAGCCTGGGCAACAGAGCAAGACTCTGTCTCAAAAAAATAAAAAGAATAAAAAATAAAACTTTTTGTAGAGACAGGATCTTGCTGTGTTGCCCAGGCTGATCTCAAACTCCTGGGCTCAAGTGATCCTCCTGCCTCAGCCTCCCAAAGTGCTGAGATTACAGGTGTCAGCAACTGCAGCTGACCACAGTGACTTCTCAAAAGGATGCCAGGCCTATTGCATCAAGGACCCGCCCCACTGCAGTCTGACTTCATCTTAACTGATGACTTCTGCAGCGACCCTGTTTCCAGACCAGGCCACGTTCTGGGGTACTGGGCCTGAGGGCTTCAACGTATCTTTTTGGAGGACACAGGTCAACCACAGCAGCCCTCTAGGTGGGGGAGCAGAAGAGACGGTGGCTACACTGAAGACTTTTCCAGTTTCTTTTTCTTTTGAAATGGAGTCTCTCTCTGTTGCCCAGGCTGGAGTACAGTGGCATAATCTCAGCTCACTGCAACCTCTTCTTCCCGGGTTCAAGAGATTCTCCTGCCTCAGCCTCCAGAATTGCTGGGGTTATAGGTGCTCGCCACCACGCCCAGCTAATTTTTGTATTTTTAGTAGAGACAGGGTTTCACCATGTTGGCCAGGCTGTTCTCGAACCCCTGACCTCAGGTGATCCACCCGCCTTAACTTCCCAAAGTGCTGGAATTACAGGTGTGAGCCACCAGGCTGGGCCGATTTTCCTAGTTTCTAGAGCTGTCAGCTTTGTAGCCGACACCCTCTTCTTCAATCCCAGTTGTTCTCCCAGAAAACTTCAGCGAGAGTCCCACA
>CAUYLG010010653.1:0-13576 GCA_963573385.1 Cacajao melanocephalus | reverse complement strand
GAACTTAGTGCGGACACCTGATCGGCATAGCGCACTACAGCCCAGAACTCCTGGGCTCAAGCGATCCTCCCACCTCAGCCTCCCGAGTAGCTGGGACTACGGGCACGCGCCACAGCGCCCTGCTGATCTTGATAGCTTCTTAACTCATGCCCTGCCTTCTATCCTTGCCCCTCTGTTGTCTGTTTTCAACAGAACAGCCAGAATCATCATATTAAAAGATAAGTCAGACCATTTCACAGCTCTTGTCTAAAATTCGCAGTTTTCCATCTCAGAGTGAAAGCCAAAGGCCTCACTTTGCAGGTTCCTCATGAACTGACCCCATGCATCCTCTTTTTTTTTTTTTTTTTCCTCCTAACTAAGACTTCAGCATTTTCATACTTCAAGCATCCTCTTCCTTTTTTTTTTTTTTTTCTATCTCCAGTAATGGGTATAAGCAACCTTATTTTTTTTTAATTTATTTTGAGACAGTCTTGCTCTGTTGCCAGGCTGGAGTGCACTAGCACAATCTCAGCTCACTGCAGCCTCTGCCTCCCGGGTTCAAGTGATTCTCCCACCTCAGCCTCCCAAGTACCTGGGATTACAGGTGCCCGCCTGCATGCCAGGTAGTTTTTTTGTATTTTAGTAGAGATGGGGTTTCACCCTGTTGCCCAGGCTCGAACTCCTGAGCTCAGGCCATCTGTCCACCTCAGCCTCCCAAAGTGCTAAGATTACAGGTGTGAGCCACCGCGTCTGGCCAGCTTTGTTCCTTTTTACTGCTGAACCTTCCATTGTGTGGACACAACCACATTTTGTTTATCCATTCACAAGTTGATTGGCATTCGTTTCCAGTTAAGGACAAGGTTTTGGTTTTTGTTGTTTTTTCCCTTGTTCATGCAGTAGCCCCAGGACCAAGAACAGTTCCTAGCACATAGTAAGCAGTCAGTATATTATTGCTAAATGATTTTTTTTTTTTTGAGACTGAGTCTTTCTCTGTCGCCAGGCTGGAGTGCAGTGGCAAGATCTCAGCTCACTCCGCCTCCCAGGTTCAAGTGATTTCCCTGCCTCAGCCTCCCGAGGATATGGGACTATAGGTGCATACGACTATGCCCAGCTAATTTTTTTGTATTTTAGTAGAGATGGGGCTTCACAGTGTTGGTCAGTATGGTCTCGATCTCCTGACCTACAGTGCTGGGATTACAGGTGTGAGCCACTGTGGCTGGCCATGAGTGGTTTAAACTATCATTTTTAAATCAAGGCTGGTGAGACAACTTGGAAATTATAATTTCTCCTAATGCACTACTTTCTAAGCATATTTTAAATATGCATACATTTATGATTTTTTTTTTTTTTTTAAAGAGACGGGGTCTCACTATGTTCCCAGGCTGGAGTGCAGTGGCTATTCACAGGCGCGATCCCACTACTGATCAGCACGGGAGTTTTGACCTGCTCCATATCCGACCTGGGCCAGTTCACCCCTCCTTAGGCAACCTGGTGGTCCCCTGCTCCCGGGAGGTCACCGTATTGATGCTGAACTTAGTGCGGACACCCGATCGGCATAGCGCACTACAGCCCAGAACTCCTGGGCTCAAGCGATCCCCCACCTCAGCCTCCCGAGTAACTGGGACTATAGGCACGTGCCACTGTGCCCGGCCATTTATGATTTTTATTAATGCAAATTGTAGCATACTATGCACACTCAGCAGCTTGCTTGTTTGATATGCCCAGGCTTGCCTCATTTTTGCTAACAGCTATGTGGTTTTGCGTCCTACAGATGGGGCATAATTAGGTTTTATTACACTTGTACAAAAGAAAAGAAAGGAATTCAGCTCCCCAGGCATGCCTAGCTGCTGGCAACCCATGATGGAAACCAAGAGTTCCTTTCATATTACCTGTGCGCCTTTCAGAGAGGACGGGCCAGAGGGCTCCAGGCTGAGTGAAAGGGAGGAAGCATGAGGGGTTTGTGGAAGAGCGGTGCCATGTGATTGGACCATGCTTCTGAAGAGGATCAGGGTGAGGCCCAGTCTCATCAGCTGACCCTTGAGCAACATGGGTCTGAACTGCTTAGCTCCACTTACTGCAGATTTAAAGAAGTAAAGGTCACACAGCCTGCCTACCTCTCCTGCTTTGCCTTTTACCTTCTCCACCTCTGCCACCCTGAGACAGCAAGACCAACCCCTCCTCCTCCTCCTCTGCCTACTCAGCATACAGACAAGGATGAAGACTTATGATGATCCACTTCCACTTAATGAATAGTAAATGGATTCATGTATTTTCTCTTTCTTAAAGTTTTCTTAATATTTTCTTTAGCTTAATTCATCATAAGAATACAGTATATAATATCAGGTACAAAATATGTGTTAATTGACTATGTTATTGGCAAGGCTTCCAGTCACTATGAGTAGTTTTTTTTTCTCTCTGAGACAGTGTCTCGCTCTGCCACCCGGGCTGGGGTGCAGTGGCATAATCTTGGTTCACTGTAGACTCAACCTCCTTGGCTCAAGCAGTCCTCCCACTTTAGCCTCCCAAGTAAGTAGTGGGAACTATGGGCGCATGCTACCACATCCAGCTAATTTTTCTGTTTTCTGTAGAGATGGGGTTTCACCATGTTGCCCAGGCTGGTCTCTAATTGCTAGGTTCAAGTGATCTGCCCACCTCAGCTTCCCAAAGTGCTGGGATTACAGGTGTGAGCCACCATTCCTGGCCTAGTAGCTAAGTTTTGGGGAAGTCAAAAGTTATATGCAGATTTTCTTTTTTGGTCGTTGTTGAGGCAGTCTTGCTCTGTCACCCAGGCTGGAGTGCAGTGGCATGATCTTGGCTCACTGCAACTTCTGCCTCGTGGGTTCAATTGATTCTCCTGTCTCAGCCTCCTGAGTAGCTGGGATTACTGGCGCCTGCCTCCACGCCTGGCTAATTTTTGTATTTTTAGTAGAGACAGGGTCTCACCATGTTGGCCAGGCTGTTCTGGAACTCCTGACCTCATTTCATCCGCCTGCCTCGGCCTCCTACAAAGTGCTGAGATTACAGGTGTGAGCCACCTCGGCCGGCCTATATGGAGGTTTTCAGCTGAGCTGTCAGTGCCCCCAGCCCCCTCATTGGACAGGAGTCAGCTGGATGAAGCACCTTCAGTATGCAGGGCTCTGGTCTGGTCTTTTTTTTTTTTTTTACTCTAAATCATCAAACCCTATGAGGAAAGTCCTGTTACTTGCTCCCATTTAGCACTCTTGAAGCGGCTAATTTGCCTAAGATCAAGAGCTGGTGACAGCTGAGGTTCAAACACTTGCTTTTTGACTTGAGAACCTACGGGCTTAACCACCATTATAAAACCATCTCTGATCATGAGGCACCTGGAATTTTCCTTCCATGTTTTCCCCTGCCTGATGAAAAATGTAAGCGTGTTCAAGATACAAAAATGCATAAAACTTGGCCAGGTGCAGTATAAACCCAGTGTAATCTCACACCTGTAATCCCAGCACTTAGGGAGGCTGAGGCAAGCGGATCACTTGAGCCTACGAATTCGAGACCAGCCTGGACAACATGGTGAAACCCTGTCTCAAAAGAAAACAAACAAAACAAAACAAAAACATAAAACTGAACGATGTGGTTTGTAAGATATGGAAGTACAATGCAGATGATAACAACGGCGATGATAGCTAACACAAGGCGCTTTCTTTGTGCCAGACACTCCCCTAAGCACTTAGACTCTCAATCCTCACAAGCTTATGAGGGAGGCACTACAGTCATTCTCCGTTTCACAGAGGAGGACGCTGAGGCACAGAGTGATTGAGAAACTTGTCGAAGGCACTGCAGCTAGCAAGTGGTGATGTGGCATTTGAATCCAGGCATCTGGATGGTGTGGATGCCGCGGAAGAGAAAGGGGCGGGTGGGACTGCTTCCTGAGGAGATACTGCCTGCCTGCCGAGGCAGCAGCATACAGAACTAAAGAACACAGTGGAGACAGACCTTCGCATCCAGTGTGGAGAGATGGGTATACAAAGACAATAACCAGGCTATGTATAAAAAGAGAACTCTAGGCGGGGCGTGATCGCTCACGTCTGTAATCCCTGCACTTTGGGAGGCTGAGACGGGTGGATGACTTGAGGTCTGGAGTTTGAGACCAGGAGTTCGAAACCCCGTTTCTACTAAAAATACAAAAATTAGCCTGGCATGGCGGTGGGCGCCCATAGTCCTAGTTACTCGTGAGGCTGAGGCACGAAAATCGATTGAACCAGGGAGGCAGAGGTTGCGGTAAGCCGAGATCTCGCGCCACTATACTCCAGCCTGGTTGACAAGAGCGAAACTCCATCTCAAAAAAAAAAAAAAATACTAATAGTATTAATATTTCTTAAGCGAGAATTTGATAATAGCACCGTTTGGGGAGGGGGGCACCTTCTCTGAGAGTGCTCCGTAACATAAGTATATACTGAGGATTGAGTAAATACATTTAAAATTCTTAGTATGTGTCACATAGCGTTCCAGAATGCCACATATGTTCGTGATAGAAATAATCTCGGCTGGGCGCGGCGGCACACGCCTGTGATCTCAGCACTTAGGGGGCCAAGGCGGGAGGACCTCTCGAGGCCAGGAGTTCGAGACCAGCCTGGGAAACGTGGCAAGACGCCGACTGTACGGGGAAAAAAAAGTTACCCGCGCGTGGTGGCGTGTACCTTTAATCATACCTACTCCGGAGGAGGTGGGAGGATCGCTCGAGCCCGAGAGGTTCGTCGGGGCTGCAGTGAGCAGAGACCATGCAACTGCACTCCAGCTTGGGCGACAGAGCGAGACCCTGTCTCAAAAAGAAAGAGAGAAAACCACAGTCCAGGGGTGGAGAAGGAAGGTTCTCCCCACTTCTCAAGTTTCCACTCCTTGGCCGGAAGAAAGCTAGCCATCCCAGTTTAGCACGCCGCTCTAGCCCAGACTCACATCTCGACTGCTTCTCCGCCAGCCAACGCCTCCTCTGATTGGCTCAGACGTGCGTTGTGCGTGATAAGGTCACGAGGCGCCGGCGTTACTATAAGAGCGCAGCTGTGTCGCGTGCGCGTCTCTTTCTCAGTGACCGGGTCCTGTACTTAGGTGAGGTGTCGTGATGTGCTTTCTGGCTAGAGTTTGGTTTGGCTGTTCGCGCGGGCCTTCCGAGTTTCCATGAGCAAGTTAAAGACGTTAGGCATCAGCAGGGTGGTTGGGAAAGCAGCACGGTTGTTGGGGCGGATACTGATTATGAAAGCTTTTGAGGTGGTTCTCGCGAGATCCAATCTGGGCCCCGCGAGGTTTCGGCGCAGTTGTGGGACTGCGCTGGCGCCACCTAGAGCCCTCGTTCTCCAACTTTCCTTCCGCGCAGGCGCAGACGGGTAAGCGGAGCCAGCATGCCAGTGGCCCGGAGCTGGGTTTGTCGCAAAACTTATGTGACTCCGCGGAGACCCTTCGAGAAATCTCGTCTCGACCAAGAGCTGAAGCTGATCGGTGAGTGGCCGAGGCTTCCGACAGGTTAGCACGTGGATGAGGGTGCCCACGTGCTCGATCTAGTCTGCCCTCTAAATTTGGCACTGTTCGTGGTTTAGAAAGGTTTTGTGTATCCAGAGTTGCCAGTCTAGTTTTTGTGCTAATCTCCGAGACTAAACTTGTCCACCCGCTTCTCCCCACCGTATGCAGGCGAGTATGGGCTCCGGAACAAACGTGAGGTCTGGAGGGTCAAATTTACCCTGGCCAAGATCCGCAAGGCCGCCCGAGAGCTGCTGACACTTGACGAGAAGGATCCACGGCGTCTTTTCGAAGGTGCGTATGGGAGCCCACAGCAGAGGGATGGACCAAAGGGCTTGTGAGGTTCATTGTCCCTTCTAGCTCCTCTGTTCCAATGATGGGAGTTGTGTCATTGGACAAATGGAGACAGCCTTTTAACTTGGTGTTTTAATTGGACTTGTGGAGTAGGAAAAGTGGAGCTGGATCAGTCTTTGTCCTGTTTCCTAGCTGTGTGGCTTTTTTTTTTTACCCAGTTCCTGGACCTTCAGTTTAGTAGTGACCAGAGCTAAAGAGAGGCCTGGCACACTTGGGCACTTGATTATATCTTTATATGATGTCGCAAAAACAATTTTGATCATGTGGCCTCTTTGCTAGTGGTGAGAGTAGACTGTGAGGTCGAATTTCTGGAATGAGTGATGGTGATAACGGTTTTCACATTTGCTTATTTTTTTAAATTAAATTTTGTTTATTTTTGAGACAGAGTCTCACTCTGTCGCCTAGGTTGGAGTGCAATGGCAGGATCTCAGTTCACTGCAACCTGCGCCTCCCGGGTTCAAGCGATATTCCTGCCTCAGCCTCCCAAGTAGCTGGGATCACAGTCATGCGCCACCACGCAGGGCTAATTTTGTATTTTTAGTACAGACCAGGTTTCCCCACTTTGGCCAGGCTGGTGCTTGCTTTATTAAGCTGGTCAAGGACATTTAGGTAGCATTTAGCAAAGGCGTGAACAGGAGAGAATCTGTTAAATGTCTCGGGGAACAGCATTTCAGGTGATGACTTTGGGAGGGTATGCAGATCATACAGACTTTGGCTTGCTTTACCAATTGTGGTGAAATAGACATTAACATGAAAATTTGCCATCTTAACCATTTGTTTTAAGATCTTGAGTTTCTGCTCTGAGATGTGGTGTTGCTGGAGTGCTTTCTACAGCAGATTGGCACGACCAAGATTGACATTAGTTTATCTTGAGACACTGCATTTGCCTGAGCTTGGGTAGTCGTGATTTATGGTGAAAAGCAGAGTCTACACCTGAGCCCTGACTGTTAGGCATGAGAGTGGTCGTCCATATTGGACATTGAGAAAGCCCTGGAGCATGCTTAGCCACAGATTATCTCAGTGCTCCAGGCTTGCAGATGTTACAAGCTTTCTTTTCTTTTCTTTTTTTTTTTTTTTTTTTAAATAGGGACAGGATCTTGCAATGTTGCCCGGGATAGGATGGTTTCCAACTCCTGGCCTCAAGTGATCCTTCCGCCTCAGCCTTGCAAAGTGCTGGGATTACAGGTGTAAGCCACTGCACCTGACCCTTTCATTCTTTTTGTTAGATTGTAGCCCCATTTGACAATTTCATGAAAGTGCTGGAGTTGCCACCCCCAAGGTTTATCCTAGAGTCGGGTGAGGAGTGGGCTGTACAGCTGGTTCTGGTTTTAGGGAGGACTTTGTTAATATAGAGCCTAATAGCAATGAATCTTAGTCATGTGAGAAAGAGGTGCAGGTGTCTGAGGGTTATTTGTGGTTTTCCAAGGCAGAAGTGAAAGATCCCAACGGGTAGACAGCTCTTCAGGTAGGTACACTTTCTAGTAAGTGAAGCCGCCTAGCCAGGGACAGGAAGGAGGAGCTTTGATATTTGCTCTCTTGTGTTGTCTTGCCTTGATTCAGATCCAGCATTTCCCACTAAGATACATGACTAGCAAGATTCTGAGTCTCATCTGTCAGAAAGATTGAACAGCCATTAACGTTTGGCTGGCAGTTAATAACCAACAAATAGAGGCTGAGGGGGAGGATCACCTGAGGTTAGGAGTTCAAGACCAGCCTGGCCAACATGGTGAAACCCCTTCTCTACTAAAAATACAAAAATTAGCTGGATGTGGTGGTGGGTGCCTGTATTCCCAGCATATGAACTCTTAACTAACTACTGTGCTTTGTTAGGGTAGTAGGAGCTTAATTGCAGCTGTACTTGGTCTTTTGCAGACTGAGTCCTTGTAAGGAGATCTCATTTACTCTTGCTAAGAATGTGGAGCAAAGGTTGTTACATTCTCAGGTGTATTTGCCCTCCCGTCTCCTGCCAGGTTACTATGGATGATAGCCATAGGCTGGTTTTGTGCTTCTGTGTGTTTGTGTGTGTGAGCGTGTGACAGGGTTTCACTCTGTTACAGACCCAGGCTGCAGTGCAGTGGCTCCATCTCAGGTCACAGCAATCTCTGCCTGCAGGTTAAAGCGATTTTCCTGCCTCAGCCTCCTGAATAGCTGGGATTACAGGCATGCACCAACAGCCTGGCTAATTATTTGTGTTTTCAGTAGACATGGGGTTTCGCCATGTTGCCCACTCCTGACCTCAAGTGATCCGCCCATTTCCCAAAAGTGCTGGGATTACAAGCATGGTTTTGACGATGACCTGGGTCATAGTGACTGGTTCATTGAGTTTTATCAGACTTACCCCTTGCTTGCTGATACTACTGTGCCTCACCACTACGAATGGAGCCTAAGAGGAGGAGCCAGGATTTGAACACCAGAAGCCTGAGGTCAGAAGCTGAATCAGTACTTCCTTCCACTCTTCCCAGGCAATGCCCTGCTGCGGCGGCTGGTCCGCATTGGGGTGCTGGATGAGGGCAAGATGAAGCTGGATTACATCCTGGGCCTGAAGATTGAGGATTTCTTAGAGAGACGCCTGCAGACCCAGGTCTTCAAGCTGGGCTTGGCTAAGTCCATCCACCATGCTCGCGTGCTGATCCGCCAGCGCCATATCAGGTACCACCTCTCGTGGGCGTCCGAATTTTCCACGCTGCCCTCTGATGGTTGCCCTCACTAAGCCTGCTGTCCCTATCTCCTGCAGCCCTTGGAGGTGATGGGTGTGAGCTCACCCTGAGGGTACAGATTCACCCTTGCACACAGCTCACGCGGGAGCTGGGGCAGCCTCATGTCCCAGTAGCCCAGCGCAAGGGTCACTGCGGCTGTAGCCGTACACCTTGTGAAGACCTCTGCCAGGCGTGTGGGCAGCTGGGCAGGTAATGGCTCTTGGCCTCCCCAGTGGGGAGAGAGAACCAGCCTCCTCGCTTGGGTGGTGGGTTCAGCTGTCTTCCTGGGCTCGCTTGTTAAGTCATTTCCAGACCCTAATCCGTGGTTGCATTCTGGGTACTCAGGGTGCCCTTTCTGTAACGTGGCACCATTGAGAGAGGGAGGAGCTGTGCAGGAAGAGACCAAGATGTTTACCTTTAGAATCTCAGCCCTTCACTAACCCTGTGAGGCGTGGGCAGAGCCTTCTGTGTGACGCCTTCATTGTGGACGTAGCCTCGGGTTGCTGTGTTACGGCAGGCGTTGTCTGTCACTGTGCGTGGTAAAGCTCAGTGCCACGTGTGGGGTTGGGTGTTTCACACTTCGGGCTTTTAATGGCCACCTCATTTGCTTTGTGGTCTTACGTGGGATATTTTCAAATTTCTCCTACTAAATGTGGTTGAGAAACTCATTTAAAGCATTTTTGGGGGTGGAGGTGATGCCCTAAGACCCCAGACGCACGTGAGGCCCACCGGATCAGGAGCAGCCTTCCGGCAGTGCCTGGATGTCCGCAGCCCTAGCAGCCGCCGTGGCCGCCTCACGGGCTGAGTGAAGAGAAGAGGCACCTCCACTGGGCTTGCTCCGTTTCTCCCCAGTCCACTTAACTCCTGTCCCCTCTTCCAGGGTCCGCAAGCAGGTGGTGAACATCCCGTCCTTCATTGTCCGCCTGGATTCCCAGAAGCACATCGACTTCTCCCTCCGCTCTCCCTACGGGGGTGGCCGCCCGGGCCGCGTGAAGAGGAAGAATGCCAAGAAGGGTCAGGGTGGGGCTGGAGCTGGGGATGACGAGGAGGAGGATTAAGCCCAGCTGTTCCCCTCTTGGGCTCGTGGATTGCCGAGTTTTCCTGCCGAATAAACAGGATTAGCGCTTTATATAGTCGGTGTGTTTGTGTCTCCTCCTTGACTCTTACCCCTGCTCTGAACGTGCTGCCTTCCCTGGGAAGCTTAGGAGGCAGTGCACTCAGTTCTGGGTGTTGAGATGCCAGGAATGCCTACCACATGGTGGGCCCTGGCCTCAGTGCTGCTGTCTACATTTTCACCAGGGGAGAGACTGATGGCATTTTGGGAAAAACGGAGCCAGAAGGAAATTCCAAGTAAGCCAGCGTTTGCATATAGGGTAGAAGGCAGTCATTCATTTCCAGGCAGGGGAGGCAGCAAGTGGAGATGGGGGCCTGCCTGGCTGTTGGACCTTTGACCCTGACCCCGAGAGAGAAGTGGGATGGGAGCTGACCTCTGAGGCTGGCCTGGTTGCTGGGGAAGGTAGCCTGTGTTCGTGGTTGTTTTGCTGGGCAGCACTTCACAGAATTGCGGGCTTGTGTCAGAGCTTGTGATGTGGGTGATGCCAGGCAAGTTCCCAGCTTTGTCTTCACTTGCAGGGGAAGTGGGTCAGTGTAGGGGAGGGCTGTTGAGGGAACTCTTCCTCCTCCCCACGTTTGGTGTTTCTGTGGACTCATGGTCAGGAGGTTAGGCTTCCGTTTTCTCTGCCTCGTTGAGCTATGTCGGGATGGGTTTGGTCTCTGAGGAAGTGAGAAACTTGAAACTGTGCAACCCTCTCAGGCCCTAGTCGATGGGGTCCTTGTCCAGAGGCCTTCAGTCTTTGAGGGTCAGGGCAGCTTCCAAACAGGGACAGCTCTGGAACGCAGCTGAGTTCTGTAAACCCTGCGGAGAAGTCAGTGCATTGCAGCTTGCTTGAGCTAGGTGGTCAGCCCTTCCCTGCGGGTTGCCACTTGGGAAATGATGGTGGTCTTGTTGGACGTTCATGGGGCCAACTCCTGCAGCTTCAGGGGTCACTGTGGTCTCTGGAGCGTGGGGTCTGGGTCTTGTCCTGGCCTAGTGGATGGCCAGAGCAGTGGACTCACTGGGCTCCCCTGGGAGGAAGAGTGCAGTTGCCTCTGGTCTGAGAGCTGGTGGCTCATCTGGGTGCAGCTCACATCTTGTGGAGTTCCAGATGCAGCAGCCTGGAGGGAGGGGAGGGAGAGGTGAGGGATGCAGTTCTGCTGTGGAGAAGCCTACGGGCTTGGGAAGGAAAGGATGCGCTCCCTGGGGTCTTCATCCTCAGGGCTGTTCCTACAGAGGCAGTGAGCCAGAGGATTACAGGTGTGAGCCACAGTGCCTAGCCTACTGGGTCTCCCTGTCCTGGTGAGCTCCTTAGACCACTGCCCCATCTCATTCCCTCCCTCGACCCTCATCACCACGGATGACCCTGAACCCAGGGTCCTGAGCAGATAACAGGATGGGGGCTGGGCAGGGGCTTCTCACCTGCAACCAGGATGTTGGGTGGGGGCAGCAGGGGCCGACCTTGGGGAGGAGATGTGTCCACCTCAGCATCTGTGCTGGCCCCCTGGGTGTGGCTCACAGGGCCCGGGAGGAAGTCGGGAATGTGCTGCCCATCTAGGCACTGGGAGGTTGGGAGCCCCTTGTCCTGATCAACACAGAGCTGCCAGAACCAACCGGCCTCAGTGAGGCTGCGGGGTCAGGCTGTCTCTCGTGAGCTCTAGCGAGCCCACCTGTGCTGAGGGAGGGCTGTGGGCTGCCTGTGCGCCCCTGAGAGGGGGTGATTGGTGTTTAGGGGATACACTCTGTGGCCCACACTCTGTGGGGAGAGTTCTCACGATCTCAACTCCATGTCTTCTGCCTGTGCTTCTGGCCCAAGAGGTCAGTGTCACCAACCACCCCGTGTCCACCTGAGGCTTCCCTGGACACACAGCAGGGAGATGGGCAATGAGGTGCGGCTTGTGGTCCTGCCTGTCATGGTCCCCAGCAGTGCAGATGAATTAGACCACTGAGTCCACAGAGCCTGGAGGGCAGATGGGCGCACTGGGTGCAAGCAGTCCCGGGCTCTGTGTTCTCACCAGTGGCCTGGAAGGAGGGGAACAGCCCCTCCCCCAGGGCCTCGCTCTGCTCCCCCTGAAGGATGGGGCTGAGCTGAGGGGACAGAAGGCTCTGGGGGCCTTTCAGACCACATTTGAGTCACGTTTGACTCCCCTATGCTCTGCCTGCCTCAACCCAAATCCAGGGTGACCCTTGTTCTAGCACACGAGGCCAGAGAGGGCAGGGCCTTAGGACACAGCCCAGTCACGGTTCTAATTCTAGAGGCAGGTGCCTTCCGTGTCCCTAGCTCTGCAATGCATCTTTTCTCTCATCAGCCTCATGATCAGGCGAAGTTTATTGAGCGGTTACCACATCCAGGCTTGCTGCCGGGAGGAGGGGAGTGGTGGGTGAGGCCGGTAGGATTCCTGCTGGACTCATGGAGCTTGCATTAATGAAGTGTGAACCCAGTTGCTAGGTGATGTGCTGATCAGGATTCTTTTTTTTTGTTTTTGAGACAGGGTCTCACTCTGTCTCCCAGCCTGGAGTGCAATGGCGCAATCTAGGCTCACTGCAACCTCCATTCTCCTGGGTTCAAGCGATTCTCCTGCCTCAGCCTCCTGAGTAGCTGGGACTACAGGGGTGCACCACCACGCCTGGCTAATTTTTGTATTTTTAGTAGATACCAGGTTTCACCATGTTGGTCAGGCTGGTCTCAAACTTCTGACCTCAAGTGACCTGCCCGCCTCGGCCTCCCAAAGTGCTAGGATTACAGGTGTGAGCCGCAACGCCCAGCCAAATAAAGTCATATTTAGGGAGAAAGAAAACTAAGAAAATTTGTTTCCAACAGACATAATGTAAAAGAATTGTTAAGGGAAGTTCTTTGGGACAAAAAATATGATAGTAATTCCAGAAGGAAACATGACAATTCAAAAATAAAGGAAGATAAAAAAATGCCATGTATCACGGTAAATAAATATTTTCCTTTTCTTAATCCTTTAACGTATACATGGCTGTTGGAATAGAATTTCCAGTTTTGTTTGGTGGGGTTTCAATGTGTAATGTAGATGTAATACATATGGTAACTGTAACTTAAAGGGGAGGGGATAGAGGAACTTCTGTGTTCCTAAGATTCTAGCAGTTCATTTTTAGAGGTAAAATTGCATAGAGTTAGGCTTGTATATTATAATATCTAAAACAGCCACTTACATGTGTACAAAGAGTTATAATTGAAACACTGGTAGATAGGCCGGGCACGGTGGCTCACACTTTTAATCCCAGCACTTGGGGAGGCTGAGGCAGGTGGATTGCCTGAGGTCAGGAGTTCGAGACCAGTCTGGCCTACATGGTGAAACCCTGTCTCTACTAAAAATACAAAAAAAATTTAGTTGGACATGGTGGCACATGCCTGTAATCCCAGCTACTTGGGAGGCTGAGGAAGGAGAATCACTTGAAGCCGGGAGACGGAGGTTGCAGTGAGCTGAGATCATACCACTGCACTCCAGTCTGGGCAACAAGAGTGAAACTGTCTCAAACGACAAAAACCACACACTAGATAAGATAAAATATTCTGTACCCCGTAAATATGTACAATTAATATTTGTCAATTAAAAACCTCTTAAGCTGGGCACAGTGGCTCCTGCCTGCAATGCCAACACTTTGGGAGGCTGAGATGGGAGGCTCTTGAGCCCAGGAGTTTCAGGGCAGCTTGGGCAACATAGCGAGACCCCACCTCTACAAAAATATTTTAAACGTATTTTTAAAATCTCGAATACAGTAGTCCCCCTTTACCTGTTAATTTTCTTTTTGTGGTTTCAGTTACCTGGTGGTCTGCCATGGTCCAAAAGTATTAAATAGAAAAGTCCAGGGAGAGATCCAAGATGGCCGATTAACAACAGCTCAGGATTGTAGCTCCCAGTGAAAGCACAGAGAGCGAGTGGACGCCGCAATTTCAGACGAATTTCTGTGGCCCACAAACTGGGAGATTCCCGGCGGAGGAGCCACACGT